>ML824972.1:49091-66380 GCA_009831015.1 Picea engelmannii
GAACCAATTCCCAAGTGTCATTTTTCTCTATTTGATCCAATTCTTCATCCATGGCCTTATTCCAAAATTCATCCTTGCTAGCTTCTTCAAAACAATTTGGTTCAATTGTAGATAAGAGTGCTAGGTGTGTTTGTTCTGGTGAAGGGATTTTTCTTCTAGTCTCAACTTCTGCATCTTTGTTTTCAATAATCTGATCTAAAGGATAATTTTCTGTACTTGTTTTCTAGGTGTCTTTGGAGATACTTGTTGAACTTTCTCTTCTAATTCTGTCAGATTCTCTTCATCTTCATCTTCCTCTTCTTCTTTGTTTTCATATTCTTCTTCAAAAGGTTGTTCCATTGATTTGTTTTCTTCTTTCTTTGATTCCGGTCTACCTGTTTCATCAATTGTTACATTGATGTTTTCCACAACTTTGTTTAATATTAGATTGTAACACTTGTATGCTTTCCTTTTACTTGAGTAACCAACAAGTATTCCTTTTTCCACATGAGAGTCAAACTTTCCCATTCTTCCATCTTCTCTTTTGATGTAGCATTTTCTTCCAAAAATTCTGAAGTGCTTCACATTTGCTGGTCTTCCTTTCCATAGCTTGCAGGGAGTTTTATCAGTGTTGTTTTTGAGCATTACTCTGTTTTAAATGTGAACTTTTGTATGCGCTGCCTGTGTCCAAAAAATATATGTCAACTTTGAATCCATTATCATTGTTCAAGCCATTTCTTGTATTGTCCTGTTATTTCTTTCAACAATTGCATTCTATTGAGGTGTCCTAGTGACAGAGAATTGTCTTTTTATTCCATGATTGCTGCAGTAGTCCATAAATTCCTTTGAGGTGAATTCTCCTCCATTATCTGATCTTAAGCATTTGATTCTTGAATCCATCTCATTTTCAACCATTTCCTTGTAGTTCAATCATCAACTAATAACATAAATTATCTCTCACCCTTCAATCCTTTTGTTGTAGTTGGTCCAACTAGATCAATATGCACAATTTCCAGTGGTTTTGTTGTTGAATATTCCTTTGATTTGAACCTGGTCTTTGTTTGCTTTCCTTGTTGGCAATGCTTGCATAAAGTGTTGGTTGGTTTCGTGATCTGGGGCATTTCTCTAACTGCTTCTCTTTTGCTGACTTTGACAAGGTTATCAAAATGCATGTGACCCATTCTTCTGTGGCATAGCCAACTTTCATCTTCCTTTCCTAGACAACACTTTTCATTTCCAATTTTGCTTAACACATATATGTTGCTTGAAGTTCTTGCAGCTGTAGCGACCAATTTCCCTGAACCTTCTTTTCTTATCTCACATTTTTATGAATCGAAAGTAATTTTATGACCTTGGTCACACATTTGACTCACACTTAAAAGATTATGTTTCATATCTTCTACTAGTAGAAAATTTTCTGCCTTTTCATTGTTGTTCCCAATTCGAACTGTGCCTTTTCTAATGATTTTGGATGAATCATCATTTCCAAAGGAGACTGATCCATCTCTTTCCTCTCGTAATGTAAGAAACTTGTCTCTATCACCTATCATGTGTTTTGAACATCCACTGTCAACATACCAACCACGTTTCTTATTTTTAGCTTGTAAAGCGACTGCGCATTCTTCATTGCTATACTGATCTTGCTTTCTTATCCATGGCATTTTCTGAGGTTCTTGTTTGTGACTCTGTTGAGGTTCTTTAGGAGGGACCGTCATTCTAAAATTTTTGGCCATGTGTCCAAAATTGTTAAATTTGTAACATTCCACTTTAGTGCTCAAGGATTCAAACCTATTGTAACATCTTCTTTGTGTTTCACTAGGTCTTCTTGAATAACCCCTTTGTGTATGGATCTCAAAGTAGTTATTGTTCCTATTGCTAGCTCTACAATTTACAGCTTTATGTCCAAAATTATTACAATAATAACATAAACCAAAAAATATAGTTTTATACCTGGTAGTTGAAGATCTTATAAAAGGAGGTGCTCTTATGAATCCTTCTTCTTCTTGAGGCCTGTCTATCTGTTTTTGATTTTGAAATCTGAATCTTCTCAGTGTAGGAGTGTCCTTGTAATCTTCCTTGTATATCTTTTTATCCCCTTTGATTGTTTCTACATAACTTTTTGGATTTGTTTCGTGCTCTGTTGTTTTAGAGCTTGATCCCTTTTCTGTCTGATTGTATCCAAGTTCAAACTTGTCAAGATAATATTTTTTATTGTTGATAATGTCATCCAGAACTTTTGAGATATTCTGCATATTTTTCTTTTGAATATCCTTTCTTAGTGTGACAATCTCTACTTCCAGGTTTCCAATGATCCCATCCTTTCTTTCTAGTTGTTCTTTGAGTGTGTCTTCAATTATTTTATCTTCTTCTATTTGAACCTTCAATTTTGTGATCATTTGTTCTAGTTCTTGAGTGTCTTTTTCCTTATCTAGTTATGCTTGTAGTTTCTTGTTTTTCTTCTTTTCTCTTCTGATAACTTCTATGGCACTCATTAATTCTTCTCGGAAGTCAAATTCCGCCTCTTCAATTTCTTCTTCATATGATTCTTCATATTCTTCTTCAGAGTCTTCTTTATCAGAGTCTTCTACTGCCATGAATAGAACTCTCCCTATTTCACTGTCACTGACTTCATCTTCGTCTGATGATGAGATGTCTTCTTTGGTGCAAAAGTTTTTCTTGAAAACTTTCTTTGTAGTTCTTTTACCTTTATATGTTTGTCTTCCTTTTGAGTAACCTTCATCATTTCTCTTTTTCTTATGAGGACATTTGTTAGCAAAATGACCAATACCATCACAATTAAAACAAATTAAAGAAAGCTTACCTCTGTACCTACTATTGGTTTCCTTGTTCAGTCTTTTGACGAAGTTGGCCACTTCTTCATCATCTTCCTAGATGTCACTGCTGCTGCTATATTCTTCTTGTTCCTTTTTCTTTTTCTTTGATCTTTTGAAGGCTACTTCTTTTACATCTTGATTTTCCTGTTCAATTCTCATCTCATATGTTGTGAAGATTCCATGCAGTTCGTCCATGCTTATTGAGTTTAGATCTGATCTTTCTTATAGTGTCTATATATTAGAGTTGAATCTCATAGGAGGAGATCTTAGTACCTTTTGCACAATTATAGATTCTTTGATTTCTTCTCCCAATCCTATGGTTGCATTCACTGTTTCATCGACTCGTAAGAAGTAGACTGCAATATCTTCATCTTCCTTCATTTTTAGTTGTTCGAACTGACCTCTGTAAGTTTGAAGGTTTCTTTGACTTTTGAATCTCCTTCATAAATATTTTTAAGCTTGTCCCAAATCTCTTTAGCATATTTACAATGTGCAACTTTGGTGAATACCGTATCAGTGATACCATTCAAAAGTGCATTTATGGATTTGGAATTATTCTCACCGAGTTTCACTTCTTTGTCATTTGTTGGTGGAATTGCTGGTGCTATGTATCCATATACAATTGATTGCCAAACTTGAAATCACTGTGCCTATATATATTCCTTCATCTTTATGCTCCAAAAAGCATACTTCTATCCATCAAACTATGGTATTCCATTTTTATACAAGTTGGTACTCTCCATGATCTACCTTTCAGGGGTTAAACTGATTTCTGAAGGAACCTTCTCTGATTCCAATTGTTGGATTACTGAGAGGTGGGATGAATCAATAATATCATAATTATAATCCTTTTTCTTAAAATGTTATATCAATGTATAATTATTATCCAATAATGAGCAGTAATAAATAAACAATCACACACATACACAGTACACCAGTGTTTTACGTGGAAACCCAAATCGGGAGAAAACTACAGAATGATTTTTCTTATATGTATTGAAGAATCACATTCATTGGAAGCACCAACTTCCTTTGTTTTCCAGTTACAATTGGAAGGAGGCTCCAACCCCCTAGTTTCTTAGGCTACAACCCGAGGGAAGCTCCAACTCCCCAAATAACTGGCTACAACCAGAAGGAGGCTACAACCCCCAATGTTCTCTAGATACAACCAGAAGGTGGCTACAACCACCCGTCTTTGCCCCATCTTGCCACCCTGAAGTAGAAGTAGAATGATGTAACCACTGTAAGATATACCGTTGTAAACCTGTACCAATAAATCTAAACCATGCATCAACCATGCATCAACCTGTACCTCAACTTGTAATCAACCTGTACCATAAACAAGTGCATCAACCATGCACCAACCTGTAATCAACCTGTACCATAAAAAAAGTGCATCAACCATGCACCAACCTGTAATCAACTTGTACCATAAACAAGTGCATCCAACCATGTACCAAGTATGTTCCAATCATGTTTTAACTACTCATCAACTATGACTCATCAATATGTACTAACATCATCAACTATACACCTCTTGTATGTGCCAACTCATCAACTACTTGTCTCAACCATGTACTCAACATGTGCCACAACCAAAAGCCCTCATCAATTTTATCATCCAAATATGCTTTGTAGCTCTCTAATAGACATGGTGTATATGATCACATTCCTACAAATCTTCCTTAACTTTAAAAACAAGAGACTATCATTTTCATCAAACTTTTCTTTAGTCTCACATGCTTAGTTTTGGATTAGTCAACAACCCTAACTTGAAGTAATCATAAATTTGGACCTGTAATGTATAAAGATATTAAACTGATACACAATGTTATTTAGTATGTTTAATGCAATTCCTCCAAGTGTCACTACTTGGAACCTCTCAGAAAAGAGTTATAGAAAAAATGGCATACCTTGCTGAATTCTGGCTTATTCTAGAGAGCAACCTTGTAGAGCGTGCCCCGCACAAAATATTTTATGAATTTATCTGAAACTATTAAAAAGAATACTAGAGGATTTACCCTAACCAAAAAATTTGGTCTCACTGAATTTGGATCTGTGATGAAGAAGTTATGACGTTTTTACCTGAAACACCTGATTTTGACTAGTTTCAAGACTGGCCACAAACCCTATTTTCCATGGAGTGTAACTCAAAAAATACAATGAGCCACAAGCTAAATATTTTACCATAGATATGTGGATATTGTTTCTCACTTGCATAGAAATTTCAGGATCTGAATCATTATAGAAAACAAATTATAGAGAAAATGGTGAGATGACCTGTAAATAGCATACCTTAGAAAGCACCATCAAAAGAATTTATCCTTCCTTGTATTTCGGCCTTCTTTTCTTCACTTTCCTCCGAATTTTGGCTTAGATATCCTTGGTTACCACAAAAAAATATAGATATTCAATATTCTCAAGTGTGATTCAAATGATAGAGCCTTGCCTCTTATTTATACTCTCCAAGTAGCTTCCTTAAAAACATCTTCTAGGTCACTTGGCCCACTTTACTTATTTTAGGGTTGGGTCCACTTCTAATTTCTCCATTAAATTTATTATTGAAATAATTTATTTTGTATTCACTTTGAATTATAATACACTCATCACATCACTTTATTATTTACCTTTTAAAATCTCTTAAACCACTTTGATTACTTTGACTTTTGGGGGCTTCTAGATGACATATGAGGGTCCTCCAACTTCGTAAGGCCATAACTCTCAAACTGTGAGAATTTATGTGACGTTCTACATACCACCATAAATGGCATGACATGTAATATCCATATATAATAGTATTATCTTAAAATATATCATAAATCATACCATTACCCATCAAACAAACTTGGGTCCATTACCCAAACCTAGGGTCTCCAACTTCTCATGGCCATAACTCTCTAATCGTGAGGAATTATGTGGTGTTCCACATACCATCAGAAATGACATGACAAGCATTATCCATATAGGATATTTTCCTTGACAAATTCACTTTCCTTCATCTCATTATTCCACAATTAAGCATGGGTTCTCTTACTCCACAAAGCATCTTCCCGTGAGGGCTTTCACCATAAGGGGACCACTTTGGAGTTCATCCATATTTACTTATCAACCATGAAAAAACAATTATGAGTCATATTTACATCAAACACTATTGGGTCCATTACCCAAACCTTTGTGCTACGGGTCTTTCTTCAAGGGTTGACATCAATGACAACCAACCTTAATCAACAAGTACAGTCGACAGTCCGATCCGAAACATATGGGCAGGATAACAAGTCTAAAATCAGCCCGAGAGGATCCCACACATAATCGTGGGTATACCTTCAAGTGACCCCCAATATATGATCCGACCACTATAAACATTTGAACCACGAAGGGATAATCTCTGCAGTTCGCCCGAATGCGACCTCGTGCGTAACACCTCTGTGAGAGGGGGATCCCAGATAACCTATATGACAATTAGATTTGAATCTCCCTAGCTCAGGATGCTAATGTTTGTTTTGGAAACTTTGGATATATGTAGTCACAGCCTAATCCAAAGTGCTAATCCTAGTCTAATGTTGGTGGAAGATCCTAAAAATAAAAATGTTATAGATAATTTTTAATTAGCGTTCGTTTTACAGTTGTTCTTTACTCAAAGGGTGTATGAAAGTAAAACTGATGGAATGATGACTCAATTCCCAAAAATGCATAAAATATGATAAGAAATCATTTCTTTTCAATGAATGTCTATTTAAGGGAGAGAGAAAGAGTTGTTTTCACTATCAAACACTAATAAGGAATTTCCTCAATCAATTTGTTCTCAATCCAATCCGATGTAATGCTAAAACATTTCAAAAATGCCTTCTAATATGCAAACCAATCACTAATATGTATCTTCATTGTTTGTATGCGAATGACAATTGATTCAATGCAAAACTTCTCTTGCCAACTACCCTTTCAGATCAAGGAGATTCAGACAAGTATAAGCAGATTTCGCGCAAACAACACACCCTCTTGCTATGATTGAAATAAGAAGCAAAAAGACAACAAAATATAATAAATAAAATCAAGAATTTCACACAAAATAAGGATGATAATAACAATGACCTCAAAGAACCAAATGAGATGATTCACAGATTTCTGATGTCCTTCACCAGAGTTTCCACTCAGTCAGATAAGAGAGGAGAAAGCGGTGGATTGATTCCAAGTTCTCAATAGGAGAAAGAACTTCAAAATAAGGAAGAAGGTCACCAAATCTGAGAAGCAAAGTGCTTATTTCTCAGAAAGCAGAGTGTCAAAGGTCAATAGGAAGATATATTGAAGCACAGAGAAGCTGAGCAAGGGCAAAAGCAGAGACTCGTCGTCAGAAAACTCAAATCTGGAAAAAAAAATTGCAAAGGAGAGGTTGGCTCTCTGGTGTAAGGGGCTTCAGAGAATTATAACTCTCTATCTAAGGCTTTTAGGGAGCATTAGCACTGGGCTAACATAGGCACAGGGGCGCCAGGATTCAAAAACTCAAAAAATTGTCAAAAAAGATAAAAACTCAGTCAATTTTTTGTCAATCAAGATGAATGTGATGAACTAAGGATTCAATCAGCATATGCAATCAAACATACGGGGTGAACAAGGTCTAAAAAGATAAAATGATAAGACAAGGTCTATGAGGAAAACTAGAACTAAAAGTTTCAATTCGATCCCCAGTATGGTCGCCAATTTCTATTGTAGGAAAATCTCCCTGCGGACAGGTAGATCTCCTCTTGAGAGCTAGACTCTTAACTCTAAGACAGAAGATGCTTATCATGGACACTGACTTTCTTTTAGATATAGATAATCTAATGTGTGAGGAGGAAGGATAAAAGAAGTACCTTTTTACTGGTGTTTGTCCCTGCATGGTCCAAGTTGAGCTCCAATCTTAAACTCCTCGATAAGCCTTGTAGACAAACAAAGATACAACCAACTTCCTACTCTATTGATATTAGCTTGAAACAGATCTATCTATTAGAGACAAGCTCATGTGAGATCAAACACAAACTAGAAAGAAATAGGCCAAACATATTATATTAATGAGAACAATGTGTTACTTACAGCCATGGATGTAGTGCAACAACTTCACCAAGCTCTCCTTGTCCAAACCCTTTCTTAAACAATTCACACGCCAAATGCTAATGTTCCAAATGACATCTTCCTCATGATATCATAAGTTAGATGCTTCACAATACTGTCCATCCCTGTACTGTATGTTGCCTATGAGATCATAGGTTTCATACCTCCAATCTTTCTTCCTCCTTTCCTCCATGGAAATCCCTCATTATATAGAATTTGGAGGATTAACCACCATGGAGAGGATCTCTCATCAGATCCATGAAGAAAGGTATCTCTAAGATATTTAGGGAGAAAATATCTCTTAAGGATTTTGGGGAGGAAATATCTCTCAAGGATTTTAAGAAGAAAATATTTCAACCATCCATGAGATCCTCCACCTTCCCTAAAAAATAGGAAACCAAATGTGATGTGGATTCTCACACTTAATTACTTTCTTTTTCATGAATATTAATGATAATTCATGTGCACTTGATTCTCACACTTAATCAATTCCTTTTCCATGAATATTAATAATAATTCATGTGTTCTTGGTATTTTGACCTTTATATAATGTATCCCTCCTCCACATTGACTAGGGATTGTGACATAGGCTATTCCATGGTGTCAAGGTGTATGTGACACTTATATGACACTTTACGACACTTAGGGTGAGGTACCTAGGTGTGAAAATTTCATGTGTAACAACCTTGAAGGTCCAGGCAGTTGACAAAACACTTACAGTTCGAGAGGATATTCTTCGTACCCTCAAAGAGAACTTGGTCATGGCACAGAATTGCATGAAGCAACAAGCAGATCAAGGTTGCTCTGAACGTCAATTTGCAGAAGGGGATCAGGTGTTTTTGCGACTGCAACCATACAAGTCAACTTCCCTCAAGGATGAACATTGTCAGAAGCTAGTGACCAAATTTTATGGTCCTTATACAGTTCTCAAGCATGTGGGACAAGTCGCCTATCAGTTAGCCCTGCCCAGTCATTCGAAGCTACATCCTATTTTTCATGTGTCATTCTTAAAGAAGGTGATTGGAACTAGGTGCCAAATTCAAACCAACCTTTCCGAGTTAGCTGAAGAAGGATCCATTTGGCTACAGCCAGAAGAAGTTTTGGACCAGCGTGAGCATCGCCTATGTCAAAGAACCATCAAGGAAGTGCTAGTCCAGTGGAAAGATACAACTCCAGCCAATGCCACTTGGGAACCAGCTACCATTCTGCAGCAGTTTCCACATCTCAAGCCTTGAGGACAAGGCTATTTTTAAGGGGGCGAACATGTTAGGGTCCTAACTCGCACATAGGTAGAGAAATATGTTCGAATGTAATAAAGGTCAATATTAATAAGGCCTTTCAATAAAATAGAATAAGGCGGATGTAAGAATACCTAATAAAAGTTTTCGCTTCTAGAAGGATCTTCCTCTAGATGCTTCTTTTGATAGACATATTTAGTATAAATAAAGGTTGAGGGTATGAGAACCCTAGATTGAAGATTATTTTAATATAGCTCTGCTCGATTGGAGGTTGCCCCCTCGAAGAGGCCCATGAACATTTCTTTTTGAATCAAAGTGCTATTTCTGTTGTTGTTCTTATATCATTTATGTGTTATTGTGGAGATTATGCTGGTTATATTATTGTTATTCTGCCATTTCTATCATTTTATTTCTATTCTGCATACTTTTTATATTTGGTATATCACAAAACCCCACCTGCGCAAACACACACCAGGCATAGGTCTTCACCTCCATACAACCACGGTGCTTTGACCTCAGGCCAAGCCAAAAGGCGCTCGACTTTCACGACTTCACAACTCTCGTTGCAAGTATTCCTTGCTCTTTGGAATGCCAAACCCCAAAAAGGTGTAATGCCTATTTGGATCCTCCATTAAGCCTCTTCCATATGGCCTTACTCTGTGACCACACACTAACTCAAAGAGTGCTTTCAGAATTCGGGACCTCACGAATCCAAATGTGGACTTCCCTGCCTATTCAATCCCTGAAACATGAAAGGTTTTTGGAACTCTTACCACTCCTCTGACTGATACTTGGGACCCACCTTTCAGCATTTCTCTCTTCATGATTTCGGGAGTTGTGTTGACCATGCAACTCTACCTCTTGAGTCCAAAAACCTCGAAACCCGATTAGGGCCCAACGGCTATTATCCCTCAACTCTATGGGGCCATATGACCCTCCACCAAGGATTGGGTCCTATTCCTTTTTCTCTTCAGGATTTCGCGATTCGCGAAAATCCACAACAGAGAGTTTCCTTACCTTTCTAAACTCCGATTCCCGAATTCCCGAAGCCTCACCTCCCATGTGATCTATGACTAAGATCTTCCTAGATCAGATGGCTGTAGGTCTTTCGAGATTTCACCACCCAGGAATCTCTTATGCTCGATCCAAATCACTGGTCACTCCATTCCCAGAACTCCGATATAGGAATTCTCATACGAGATCCAATGGTTGTCGTTGATTTGGATCCAACAGTTATTACTCCTCCTGAGCTTTGAGTATCGAAATACACTCCCCTTAACATTCTCACTAATTTGTGAGATCTAACGGCTCACGACATTTCACACTACTCCACGAATTTCCCTGTCATCCGTTCCACCTTTCTGCATGGCTTCCTAGGGATTAAACCCCGTGCATGTATCCTTGATCCAACAACTCTCGGATATCGATGCTGGATCTAATGGTTCAAATCTATCCTCCCTTGTGCTCTCTCCTGCGTGCGTCTGAACATAGATTTGACGGTCCATATCTTCTCCTCTGCAGTTGATCTTTGGTTGATGTGTGCCTCCTCATGAGCTTGCGCTTCTTCCGGAATTGGAAACTTTTTGAGTTTTCAAAGGCCTTGACCTTTTCTCTTTTCCCTGTGAGCCCACGACCTTTAGCCTTGCCTGTGTTTTAGGAACACTCTCCCTCCTAAGCTTGAGAACTTGAAACAAGTTCTTCCTGGGCACACTCCTTGTGCTCTGACTAGCCTTCAGGCGGTTGTCATTTGATACTTAACTTAATGTTGGCCTAGTGCAATCCTCACATAGGTCTTTGTCCTTCTTGAGCTTAAACTACTCAAAATTCAATGGTCTTTGTCCCTTTCTCTCCTTGAAGGGATGGAAGTGCCCTCTTTGACAACTCCCCATTCAAGAATGCCTTGTTGAGCCTATAGGGTGTTCAGTAACCCTGTGAATGTCTTCCCTATGACACTTCCCTTATCTTAGAACTCGAAATAGAGTTCCTCTCGGTGCACTCCTTGCACTCGCTCGATGCCCTCCTGGCAAATCTTCTACAGAATATTCAGTGAATCTATCTTCTCACTGAACTCAAAATAGAGTTCCTTCTGTGCACCCTGTGCATCCTCTCAATGCCCTCTTGGCAGAGTATTACAGAATTCCCAGAAATTCTATCTTCCATGTGCTCTCCTCTGCATAGTTCTTCCTTCAAGGTGTTCAACAACCCTGAGGCTTCCTCCCTGAGTTAATGAATTCCTCTGGTGCATCCTCCTAGCACGTCTCTGTCCAAATTCCACAGAATTCAGAAGTGCACTCTATGCACTGGCTTACAGAACCCACATTGTTCTGTCATGCAACCTCTTGCATGAATCCTCAAAGAACCCAGACCTAGAATCAAAGAACCCAATAGATATAAAAATATATCTATCCCTACAAATGCACATCTAACATACGTCTACAACATATCATAAACACATAAATACATTCATCAACATACACAAAATAACATGCAGGAAAAACTGCTCTGATTGTATTAATATGAAATGCCTCTTTATAATGTGAGCTTCGACTGCAATAGATTCATGGCTTCTTCTCTTTTCCCTATTCTCTCTATTCTTCTCTGCCTCTTTTTCTAACTAATTCCTACAGATACAAAGGATCTTTTTACAAAAGGGGCCTCCTTGAGCTCTTCCCTCCAAGCTACCTACTCTTATTAATTACATTGAATTGCATTCAATGGGCCATCTAATCCAAATTGGAGTTAGATCCCTTTCTACCTGTCAGCCATTAAAGGAGACTCTAACTACAACATTCTCAAAGGCACAGCTTTGGCTCTTCGACCTTACAACATTTAATTCATTTAATTCAAATTTGAAATTCGAAAGTGAGAGGGTTGCACCTCTCCTCTTCATTGAATGCGCAATTGAAGTGTTGGTTGGCACTTTGCTGGCTTGGAGCGATGCTCCTGCATCATGCTCCATAGCTGCAAAAAATTTATGATCTCCTACTTATGAGCTTCCCAACTCTGTTGTTGAAATCCACCTAGATCCCAAACTATTCTTTGGAGCTGTCCATCTGCTCCACTGCTTCGTTTTTGCTACTGGATTGCTTCTCTTGCATGGTCTTTTCTAGCCAACTTCCTCTTGCTGGTTGATTCTGCTGCTGACCTCAACATCAACTTTTCAATTCTCTTAATTTCTTCGTCCAGCTGCTCAACTGGTTGGTTCTTCCTTTGCAGTCCCCTTGGCTGCACTTCTTCCCTGCAAATGGGTAGATCAATATGATCTCCCATGTTGTCTTCCTCATCTCTTGTGGCTTTGACTTGCCACCCTGCTGCAAATTCCAATTCTGCAGTCTCCTCACTGAGCTGTTGCTCAGATTCTTCCTTTGACAACTTTGCTTCTGCCATTTCTCTTGCTGGTGTATTTCCAGCTTCCTCCAGTCACTCCTTGGGTTGGTATTCTTCCTCTGTCTCCAACCTGACTTGATGGATGTGCATGCCCTGCACCTTCACCCTCTTCTCTAGGGCTTCAATTTCGTCACACAGATCAACAAACTCTAGACTATCTTCTTCCTCCTCTTCTTCTTCTGTTGCAAGATTCATTGCTGCAATTATCTCTTTTTCAGTGTCCTGGCTGAAAATTTTGGGCCATTCTTCCAAATGCTCCTTTTCCTCTTCTCCTTGTGAAAACATCAATGTCTGCTCAATTTCTTTCACTATGACAGTCGCTACTAGCTGTCCTTCTTCTTCTGTTGCACTTTCATCTTGTGCATCAAACTTTACTTGGCTATTTGGAAGGAATACTTTGATCCCCCCAATGGTAAGAACACATTTCCAATCCTTCTCCATCAGCTCTTCTTGCTGATATGAACTCACCTCTAATCTCATCGTCTCTCCCTTGCCTTCTTGGCAAATTGGGATTTCTGCGCTTCCCACCTGACAGTCTTTGAGATCAACTAATGACCCCTCCTTGTTGCCTTCCTAGCAATTTTCATTCTCCTTGCTTCCTTCTTGACAGTCTTTTAGATCCTACAATGATCTCATCCCATTTCCCACCTGGTAAACGATAATTTCTGTGTTTCCTTCCTGACATTCTATGAGATCCTCCAATGATCTCACCTCATTGTCACTGAGATTTCTCCTAGTCTCTGGTTCAAAGATGTGAACCACTCCTTCTGTGTTACCAAGGCTTCTAACATGCCTCAGCCATTCCTTCAATAGTATCCATTGTCTTCTAGCCAACAACTCCTTGAATGGCCACTTTACTTTCATTTTCATGGGCCATTCATATACCCATCGTGATTTTGCATTCTGCTGCACCCGCAGTGCAAGATATTCTATTCTCTCCCTTATCTCGCTGAGCTCTTTATCCATCTCATCCTTTCTCTTCATTTGATGGTGGTCCTCTCTTTGACCATGCTTATGGCCTTCAATAGCCATGTTTTTGCCTTTGAATCTGCCCTCCTAGCAAATGTTTTGTTGTTTACTCTGTAACTAAGAGAACTCCTAGTATCTCCTACAGTCCACCTGACTGTACCATTTGACTGTTGCATCCCGAAAAAGCCTTCACCTTTTACCTATCTCCTACAGGCTCTTCTTCATCTCACTTCCTCTTTTGCCTAAAATATACTAGAAAAATCATGCTCTGATACCACACTGGTGCAGACCCCCGACCCTCGGGACCGTTCTAAACTGTCCTTGAGGCTCCTCCTTCAACTCCCTCTGATCCTATTGGAACCTTAGTTAAAACAATCCATAGTTTCTTTATGAAAACCCCACCTGCACAAACACACACCAGGCGTAGGTATTCACCTCCATATGAACACGGTGCTTTGACCTCAGGCCAAGACAAAAGGTGCTTGGCTTTTGCGACTTCACAACTCTCGTTGCAAGTATTCCTTTCCCTTTGGAATGCCAAACTCCAAAAAGGTGTAATGGCTATTTGGCTCCTCCCTTAAGCCTCTTTCATATGGCCTTACTCTATGACCAAATGCTAACTCAAAGAGTTCTTTCGAAATTTGGGACCTCATGAATCCAAATGTGGACTTCCCTGCCTATTCAATCCCTGAAACCCAAAAGGTTTCCGAAACTCTAACCACTCCTTTGACTTCCACTGCACGTATCCTCTGACTGATACTTGGGACCCACCTTTCAGCATTTCTCTCTTCGTGATTTTGGGAGTTGTATTGACCATGAAACTCTACCTCTTGAGTTCTAAAACCCTGAAACCTAATTGGGGCCCAATAACTATTATCCTTCAACTTTATGGGGCCATATGACCCTCCACCAAGGATTGGGTCCTATTCCTTTCACTCTTTGGGATTTCACAATTCAAGAAAATCCAAAGCAAAGAGTTTCCTTACCTTTCGAAACTCCAATTATTGAATTCCTGAAGCCTCACCTCCCACGTGATCTACGACTGAGATCTTTCTCGATCCAACGGCTCTGGATATTTCAAGATTTCTCCACCCAGGAATTTCTTATGCTTGATCCAAATCACTGGTCACTCCATTCCCTGAACTTCGATATGGGAATTCTCATACGAGATCCAATGGCTCTCGTTGATTTAGATCCAACGGTCATTAATCCTCCAGAGCTTTGAGTATCGAAAGACACTCCCCTTAACCTTCTCACTAATCTGCGAGATCTAATGGCTCATGACATTTTGCACTTCTCCATGAAGTTCCCTGTCGTCCGTTCCACCTTTCTGTGTGGCTTCCCAAGGATTAAACCACGTGCACGTATCCTTGATCCAATGACTTTCGAATATCGATGCTGGATCTGAAGGTTTATATCTTTCCTCCTTTGTTCTCTCTCCTGCATGCGTCTGGACATAGATTTGACGGTCCAAATCTTCTCCTCCTAAGCTGATCTATGGTTGATGTGTGCCTCCTCCCGAGCTTGCGCTTCTTTTAGACTTGGAAGATTTTTGAGTTTTCAAAGGCCTCGACCTTTGCTATTTGCCCTATGAGCCTATGACCTTTAGCCTCACCTATGTTTTAGGAATGTTGTCCCTCCTGAGCTTGAGAACTTGAAACAAGTTCTGCGTGCGCGCACTCCTTTTGCTCTGAATAGCCTTCATGCGACTGTCATTCAACACTTCACTGAATGTTGGCCTAGTTAAATCCTCGCACATGTCTTTGTCCTCCTTGAGCTTCAACTACTCAGACTTCAATGGTCTATGTCCCTTTCTCTCCTTGAAGGGATGGAAGTGCCCTCTTTTGCAACTCCTCGTTCAAGCACACGTTGTTGAGCCTATAGGGTGTTTAGTAATGTTGTGAATGTCTTCCCTGTGACACTTCCCTTATCTCATAACTCGAAATAGAGTTCCTCTCAGTGCACTCCTTGAACTCCCTCGATGCCCTCCTAGCAGAGATTCTATAGAATCTTCAGTGACTCTATCTTCTCATTGAACTCGAAATAGAGTTCCTTATGTGCACCTTGTGCATCTGCTCAATGCCCTCTTGGCAGAGTCTCATAGAATTCCCAGAAATTCTATCTTCCCTGTGCTCTCCTCTGCATAGTTCTTCCTTCAAGGTGTTCAGAAACCCTAAGGATTCCTCTCTGAGTTAGTGACTTCCTCTGGTGCATCCTCTTGGCACATCTCTGTCCAAATTCCGCAAAATTTATAAGTGCACTCTATACACTAGCTTACAGAACCCACAATGTTATGCCATGTAACCTCTTGCATGAAGCCTCAAAGAACCCATACCTGGAATTAAAGAACCCAACAGATAGAAAAATATATCTATCCCTATAAATGCACATATAACATACATCTATAGCATATCATAAACACATAAAGACATTCATCAACATACACAAAAGAACATGTAGGAAAAACTGCTCTGATTGTATTAATATGAAATGCCTCTTTACAATGTGATCTCTGATTGCAACAGAGTCACAACTTCTTCTCTTCTCCCTATTCTCTCTATTCTTCTCAACCTCTTTTTCCAACTAATTCCTACAGATACAAAGGATATTTTTACAAAAGGGGGCTCCTTGAGCTCTTCCCTCCAAGCTACTTACTCTTATTAATTACATTGAATTGCATTCAATGGACCATATAATCTGAATTGGAGTTAGATACCTTTCTACCTGTCAGCCATTAAAGGTGATTGTAACTACAACATACTCAAAGTCATGGCTTTGGCTCTTCAGCCTTACAACATTTAATTCATTTAATTCAAATTTGAAATTTGAAAGTGAGAGGGATGCGCCTCTCCTCTTCATTGAATGCGCAATTGAAGTGTTGGATGGAGATTTGTTGGCTTGGAGAAATGCTCCTGCATCATTATGGAACTATCGTTTTCCTTCTGTCGGAAGGAAACTCGGGTTAGTATGGACCTGTATGAAAAACTTTCATCTGTGGTACTTCGGGTTGACCGTTTTTTGTCTCCCCATCCAGACCCTCCATGCTTCCATTCATTGGGGTGGTTGATGGTTCAACCACCAATCCTTTTCTTATTAACTGGTTTCTCCTTGTGATCAGGATGACGCTTACTGTTTCAACAAGGAGAAATTTGGGTCATTTTGACATAATGACCCTCTCCACAATTTCCTTACTCTTTTTCCTCTAGTGATATGATGGCTAGTACTTCAAGGATTCACCCCCATAGTCAGTCATTAGAAATCTAAACATAATATATTTTTACAATGTTCCCATGCCATAGCATGGTGATCATAATTAATGATTAATTACAAGTTGGGGGATATAAAGGTATTACAATTACGTAACTCAATTCTTTATAACTTTTCCATGGGGTTTATTTGATTCTTGATTCCTTTGTTATTCTTTATTAATTCCACATCCTTATGGCATGTGCTTGAATGTTCCATATCTTTATGTTTCTCTTTCGGTTGGAGAATCACTCTTTTTCCTTGTTGGCACACTGGTAGATATATTTCTGCCACTTCTATCTAATGTCAATGTTTTATGGGTTTCTGCAAAATATTTATGCATCCGCAAAACTAGTTCTTCAAAACGGAGGGCCCATTAGGCCCCAACCACAATTCTTGACTTGTCCCGAGTCAACCTTTCACCTCTTTGATTTTCTCTCCCTCAAATGGAGGGCCCAACTCTGGTATAAATTGCAGTTCTTGTTGTCGAAAACTTTCATAGTGTGCGACCTTGTCCTTCCATTTCCTCTCCAAAATCAATGCACCCGCAA
>ML824972.1:66480-80335 GCA_009831015.1 Picea engelmannii
TTCGAATGTAATAAAGGTCAATATTAATAAGGCCTTTCAATAAAATAGAATAAGGCGGATGTAAGAATACCTAATAAAAGTTTTCGCTTCTAGAAGGATCTTCCTCTAGATGCTTCTTTTGATAGACATATTTAGTATAAATAAAGGTTGAGGGTATGAGAACCCTAGATTGAAGATTATTTTAATATAGCTCTGCTCGATTGGAGGTTGCCCCCTCGAAGAGGCCCATGAACATTTCTTTTTGAATCAAAGTGCTATTTCTGTTGTTGTTCTTATATCATTTATGTGTTATTGTGGAGATTATGCTGGTTATATTATTGTTATTCTGCCATTTCTATCATTTTATTTCTATTCTGCATACTTTTTATATTTGGTATATCACAAAACCCCACCTGCGCAAACACACACCAGGCATAGGTCTTCACCTCCATACAACCACGGTGCTTTGACCTCAGGCCAAGCCAAAAGGCGCTCGACTTTCACGACTTCACAACTCTCGTTGCAAGTATTCCTTGCTCTTTGGAATGCCAAACCCCAAAAAGGTGTAATGCCTATTTGGATCCTCCATTAAGCCTCTTCCATATGGCCTTACTCTGTGACCACACACTAACTCAAAGAGTGCTTTCAGAATTCGGGACCTCACGAATCCAAATGTGGACTTCCCTGCCTATTCAATCCCTGAAACATGAAAGGTTTTTGGAACTCTTACCACTCCTCTGACTGATACTTGGGACCCACCTTTCAGCATTTCTCTCTTCATGATTTCGGGAGTTGTGTTGACCATGCAACTCTACCTCTTGAGTCCAAAAACCTCGAAACCCGATTAGGGCCCAACGGCTATTATCCCTCAACTCTATGGGGCCATATGACCCTCCACCAAGGATTGGGTCCTATTCCTTTTTCTCTTCAGGATTTCGCGATTCGCGAAAATCCACAACAGAGAGTTTCCTTACCTTTCTAAACTCCGATTCCCGAATTCCCGAAGCCTCACCTCCCATGTGATCTATGACTAAGATCTTCCTAGATCAGATGGCTGTAGGTCTTTCGAGATTTCACCACCCAGGAATCTCTTATGCTCGATCCAAATCACTGGTCACTCCATTCCCAGAACTCCGATATAGGAATTCTCATACGAGATCCAATGGTTGTCGTTGATTTGGATCCAACAGTTATTACTCCTCCTGAGCTTTGAGTATCGAAATACACTCCCCTTAACATTCTCACTAATTTGTGAGATCTAACGGCTCACGACATTTCACACTACTCCACGAATTTCCCTGTCATCCGTTCCACCTTTCTGCATGGCTTCCTAGGGATTAAACCCCGTGCATGTATCCTTGATCCAACAACTCTCGGATATCGATGCTGGATCTAATGGTTCAAATCTATCCTCCCTTGTGCTCTCTCCTGCGTGCGTCTGAACATAGATTTGACGGTCCATATCTTCTCCTCTGCAGTTGATCTTTGGTTGATGTGTGCCTCCTCATGAGCTTGCGCTTCTTCCGGAATTGGAAACTTTTTGAGTTTTCAAAGGCCTTGACCTTTTCTCTTTTCCCTGTGAGCCCACGACCTTTAGCCTTGCCTGTGTTTTAGGAACACTCTCCCTCCTAAGCTTGAGAACTTGAAACAAGTTCTTCCTGGGCACACTCCTTGTGCTCTGACTAGCCTTCAGGCGGTTGTCATTTGATACTTAACTTAATGTTGGCCTAGTGCAATCCTCACATAGGTCTTTGTCCTTCTTGAGCTTAAACTACTCAAAATTCAATGGTCTTTGTCCCTTTCTCTCCTTGAAGGGATGGAAGTGCCCTCTTTGACAACTCCCCATTCAAGAATGCCTTGTTGAGCCTATAGGGTGTTCAGTAACCCTGTGAATGTCTTCCCTATGACACTTCCCTTATCTTAGAACTCGAAATAGAGTTCCTCTCGGTGCACTCCTTGCACTCGCTCGATGCCCTCCTGGCAAATCTTCTACAGAATATTCAGTGAATCTATCTTCTCACTGAACTCAAAATAGAGTTCCTTCTGTGCACCCTGTGCATCCTCTCAATGCCCTCTTGGCAGAGTATTACAGAATTCCCAGAAATTCTATCTTCCATGTGCTCTCCTCTGCATAGTTCTTCCTTCAAGGTGTTCAACAACCCTGAGGCTTCCTCCCTGAGTTAATGAATTCCTCTGGTGCATCCTCCTAGCACGTCTCTGTCCAAATTCCACAGAATTCAGAAGTGCACTCTATGCACTGGCTTACAGAACCCACATTGTTCTGTCATGCAACCTCTTGCATGAATCCTCAAAGAACCCAGACCTAGAATCAAAGAACCCAATAGATATAAAAATATATCTATCCCTACAAATGCACATCTAACATACGTCTACAACATATCATAAACACATAAATACATTCATCAACATACACAAAATAACATGCAGGAAAAACTGCTCTGATTGTATTAATATGAAATGCCTCTTTATAATGTGAGCTTCGACTGCAATAGATTCATGGCTTCTTCTCTTTTCCCTATTCTCTCTATTCTTCTCTGCCTCTTTTTCTAACTAATTCCTACAGATACAAAGGATCTTTTTACAAAAGGGGCCTCCTTGAGCTCTTCCCTCCAAGCTACCTACTCTTATTAATTACATTGAATTGCATTCAATGGGCCATCTAATCCAAATTGGAGTTAGATCCCTTTCTACCTGTCAGCCATTAAAGGAGACTCTAACTACAACATTCTCAAAGGCACAGCTTTGGCTCTTCGACCTTACAACATTTAATTCATTTAATTCAAATTTGAAATTCGAAAGTGAGAGGGTTGCACCTCTCCTCTTCATTGAATGCGCAATTGAAGTGTTGGTTGGCACTTTGCTGGCTTGGAGCGATGCTCCTGCATCATGCTCCATAGCTGCAAAAAATTTATGATCTCCTACTTATGAGCTTCCCAACTCTGTTGTTGAAATCCACCTAGATCCCAAACTATTCTTTGGAGCTGTCCATCTGCTCCACTGCTTCGTTTTTGCTACTGGATTGCTTCTCTTGCATGGTCTTTTCTAGCCAACTTCCTCTTGCTGGTTGATTCTGCTGCTGACCTCAACATCAACTTTTCAATTCTCTTAATTTCTTCGTCCAGCTGCTCAACTGGTTGGTTCTTCCTTTGCAGTCCCCTTGGCTGCACTTCTTCCCTGCAAATGGGTAGATCAATATGATCTCCCATGTTGTCTTCCTCATCTCTTGTGGCTTTGACTTGCCACCCTGCTGCAAATTCCAATTCTGCAGTCTCCTCACTGAGCTGTTGCTCAGATTCTTCCTTTGACAACTTTGCTTCTGCCATTTCTCTTGCTGGTGTATTTCCAGCTTCCTCCAGTCACTCCTTGGGTTGGTATTCTTCCTCTGTCTCCAACCTGACTTGATGGATGTGCATGCCCTGCACCTTCACCCTCTTCTCTAGGGCTTCAATTTCGTCACACAGATCAACAAACTCTAGACTATCTTCTTCCTCCTCTTCTTCTTCTGTTGCAAGATTCATTGCTGCAATTATCTCTTTTTCAGTGTCCTGGCTGAAAATTTTGGGCCATTCTTCCAAATGCTCCTTTTCCTCTTCTCCTTGTGAAAACATCAATGTCTGCTCAATTTCTTTCACTATGACAGTCGCTACTAGCTGTCCTTCTTCTTCTGTTGCACTTTCATCTTGTGCATCAAACTTTACTTGGCTATTTGGAAGGAATACTTTGATCCCCCCAATGGTAAGAACACATTTCCAATCCTTCTCCATCAGCTCTTCTTGCTGATATGAACTCACCTCTAATCTCATCGTCTCTCCCTTGCCTTCTTGGCAAATTGGGATTTCTGCGCTTCCCACCTGACAGTCTTTGAGATCAACTAATGACCCCTCCTTGTTGCCTTCCTAGCAATTTTCATTCTCCTTGCTTCCTTCTTGACAGTCTTTTAGATCCTACAATGATCTCATCCCATTTCCCACCTGGTAAACGATAATTTCTGTGTTTCCTTCCTGACATTCTATGAGATCCTCCAATGATCTCACCTCATTGTCACTGAGATTTCTCCTAGTCTCTGGTTCAAAGATGTGAACCACTCCTTCTGTGTTACCAAGGCTTCTAACATGCCTCAGCCATTCCTTCAATAGTATCCATTGTCTTCTAGCCAACAACTCCTTGAATGGCCACTTTACTTTCATTTTCATGGGCCATTCATATACCCATCGTGATTTTGCATTCTGCTGCACCCGCAGTGCAAGATATTCTATTCTCTCCCTTATCTCGCTGAGCTCTTTATCCATCTCATCCTTTCTCTTCATTTGATGGTGGTCCTCTCTTTGACCATGCTTATGGCCTTCAATAGCCATGTTTTTGCCTTTGAATCTGCCCTCCTAGCAAATGTTTTGTTGTTTACTCTGTAACTAAGAGAACTCCTAGTATCTCCTACAGTCCACCTGACTGTACCATTTGACTGTTGCATCCCGAAAAAGCCTTCACCTTTTACCTATCTCCTACAGGCTCTTCTTCATCTCACTTCCTCTTTTGCCTAAAATATACTAGAAAAATCATGCTCTGATACCACACTGGTGCAGACCCCCGACCCTCGGGACCGTTCTAAACTGTCCTTGAGGCTCCTCCTTCAACTCCCTCTGATCCTATTGGAACCTTAGTTAAAACAATCCATAGTTTCTTTATGAAAACCCCACCTGCACAAACACACACCAGGCGTAGGTATTCACCTCCATATGAACACGGTGCTTTGACCTCAGGCCAAGACAAAAGGTGCTTGGCTTTTGCGACTTCACAACTCTCGTTGCAAGTATTCCTTTCCCTTTGGAATGCCAAACTCCAAAAAGGTGTAATGGCTATTTGGCTCCTCCCTTAAGCCTCTTTCATATGGCCTTACTCTATGACCAAATGCTAACTCAAAGAGTTCTTTCGAAATTTGGGACCTCATGAATCCAAATGTGGACTTCCCTGCCTATTCAATCCCTGAAACCCAAAAGGTTTCCGAAACTCTAACCACTCCTTTGACTTCCACTGCACGTATCCTCTGACTGATACTTGGGACCCACCTTTCAGCATTTCTCTCTTCGTGATTTTGGGAGTTGTATTGACCATGAAACTCTACCTCTTGAGTTCTAAAACCCTGAAACCTAATTGGGGCCCAATAACTATTATCCTTCAACTTTATGGGGCCATATGACCCTCCACCAAGGATTGGGTCCTATTCCTTTCACTCTTTGGGATTTCACAATTCAAGAAAATCCAAAGCAAAGAGTTTCCTTACCTTTCGAAACTCCAATTATTGAATTCCTGAAGCCTCACCTCCCACGTGATCTACGACTGAGATCTTTCTCGATCCAACGGCTCTGGATATTTCAAGATTTCTCCACCCAGGAATTTCTTATGCTTGATCCAAATCACTGGTCACTCCATTCCCTGAACTTCGATATGGGAATTCTCATACGAGATCCAATGGCTCTCGTTGATTTAGATCCAACGGTCATTAATCCTCCAGAGCTTTGAGTATCGAAAGACACTCCCCTTAACCTTCTCACTAATCTGCGAGATCTAATGGCTCATGACATTTTGCACTTCTCCATGAAGTTCCCTGTCGTCCGTTCCACCTTTCTGTGTGGCTTCCCAAGGATTAAACCACGTGCACGTATCCTTGATCCAATGACTTTCGAATATCGATGCTGGATCTGAAGGTTTATATCTTTCCTCCTTTGTTCTCTCTCCTGCATGCGTCTGGACATAGATTTGACGGTCCAAATCTTCTCCTCCTAAGCTGATCTATGGTTGATGTGTGCCTCCTCCCGAGCTTGCGCTTCTTTTAGACTTGGAAGATTTTTGAGTTTTCAAAGGCCTCGACCTTTGCTATTTGCCCTATGAGCCTATGACCTTTAGCCTCACCTATGTTTTAGGAATGTTGTCCCTCCTGAGCTTGAGAACTTGAAACAAGTTCTGCGTGCGCGCACTCCTTTTGCTCTGAATAGCCTTCATGCGACTGTCATTCAACACTTCACTGAATGTTGGCCTAGTTAAATCCTCGCACATGTCTTTGTCCTCCTTGAGCTTCAACTACTCAGACTTCAATGGTCTATGTCCCTTTCTCTCCTTGAAGGGATGGAAGTGCCCTCTTTTGCAACTCCTCGTTCAAGCACACGTTGTTGAGCCTATAGGGTGTTTAGTAATGTTGTGAATGTCTTCCCTGTGACACTTCCCTTATCTCATAACTCGAAATAGAGTTCCTCTCAGTGCACTCCTTGAACTCCCTCGATGCCCTCCTAGCAGAGATTCTATAGAATCTTCAGTGACTCTATCTTCTCATTGAACTCGAAATAGAGTTCCTTATGTGCACCTTGTGCATCTGCTCAATGCCCTCTTGGCAGAGTCTCATAGAATTCCCAGAAATTCTATCTTCCCTGTGCTCTCCTCTGCATAGTTCTTCCTTCAAGGTGTTCAGAAACCCTAAGGATTCCTCTCTGAGTTAGTGACTTCCTCTGGTGCATCCTCTTGGCACATCTCTGTCCAAATTCCGCAAAATTTATAAGTGCACTCTATACACTAGCTTACAGAACCCACAATGTTATGCCATGTAACCTCTTGCATGAAGCCTCAAAGAACCCATACCTGGAATTAAAGAACCCAACAGATAGAAAAATATATCTATCCCTATAAATGCACATATAACATACATCTATAGCATATCATAAACACATAAAGACATTCATCAACATACACAAAAGAACATGTAGGAAAAACTGCTCTGATTGTATTAATATGAAATGCCTCTTTACAATGTGATCTCTGATTGCAACAGAGTCACAACTTCTTCTCTTCTCCCTATTCTCTCTATTCTTCTCAACCTCTTTTTCCAACTAATTCCTACAGATACAAAGGATATTTTTACAAAAGGGGGCTCCTTGAGCTCTTCCCTCCAAGCTACTTACTCTTATTAATTACATTGAATTGCATTCAATGGACCATATAATCTGAATTGGAGTTAGATACCTTTCTACCTGTCAGCCATTAAAGGTGATTGTAACTACAACATACTCAAAGTCATGGCTTTGGCTCTTCAGCCTTACAACATTTAATTCATTTAATTCAAATTTGAAATTTGAAAGTGAGAGGGATGCGCCTCTCCTCTTCATTGAATGCGCAATTGAAGTGTTGGATGGAGATTTGTTGGCTTGGAGAAATGCTCCTGCATCATTATGGAACTATCGTTTTCCTTCTGTCGGAAGGAAACTCGGGTTAGTATGGACCTGTATGAAAAACTTTCATCTGTGGTACTTCGGGTTGACCGTTTTTTGTCTCCCCATCCAGACCCTCCATGCTTCCATTCATTGGGGTGGTTGATGGTTCAACCACCAATCCTTTTCTTATTAACTGGTTTCTCCTTGTGATCAGGATGACGCTTACTGTTTCAACAAGGAGAAATTTGGGTCATTTTGACATAATGACCCTCTCCACAATTTCCTTACTCTTTTTCCTCTAGTGATATGATGGCTAGTACTTCAAGGATTCACCCCCATAGTCAGTCATTAGAAATCTAAACATAATATATTTTTACAATGTTCCCATGCCATAGCATGGTGATCATAATTAATGATTAATTACAAGTTGGGGGATATAAAGGTATTACAATTACGTAACTCAATTCTTTATAACTTTTCCATGGGGTTTATTTGATTCTTGATTCCTTTGTTATTCTTTATTAATTCCACATCCTTATGGCATGTGCTTGAATGTTCCATATCTTTATGTTTCTCTTTCGGTTGGAGAATCACTCTTTTTCCTTGTTGGCACACTGGTAGATATATTTCTGCCACTTCTATCTAATGTCAATGTTTTATGGGTTTCTGCAAAATATTTATGCATCCGCAAAACTAGTTCTTCAAAACGGAGGGCCCATTAGGCCCCAACCACAATTCTTGACTTGTCCCGAGTCAACCTTTCACCTCTTTGATTTTCTCTCCCTCAAATGGAGGGCCCAACTCTGGTATAAATTGCAGTTCTTGTTGTCGAAAACTTTCATAGTGTGCGACCTTGTCCTTCCATTTCCTCTCCAAAATCAATGCACCCGCAATAAATTCCTACGTGATGTTGACATCGGGTACCTCGATCTTGGTAGCCATAGAGAATTCCACTCTATTTTAGAAAGAGAATCCAACTACTGAAGTTGAATGTACTATGCTTGAACTGTAGGCCTAAATTGTCGGAGTGTTGTCTTTGAGGCTCTATTAACTTCATCCATTGCATCCAGGCGGTCGTCCTTAGCTTGGGTCTTGACAAGTTTAGTCGATTTCTCTATAGGATCAACAATGGTTCGAGATTTCACATGCATTTTCTTAATGCTTGTGCACAACTCTTCGATAGTGAAATAAGGAGGCATATTGTGAATTACTACGATTTTTGCAAGATTGACTAACACTCCTGCCCTACAAACTATGTGTCCTAACAGATTGCCAAATGGTACACAAAAAATATATTTTCTCAGATTCATGGAAATCTATAACTATATACAGTGGTCCAACATCAAGCATAATATCCCAATGTTATCTTTAAGTAAGTTGTATACAATCCACTCATATAGGTATACCTCAAGGAACTTATGAATCAAATAATGGAATGCTACATTGATTATCCGAGAAAACATTGTTGGAGCGTTCTTAATCCTAAAAGGCATAACATTGTAGGAAAATGATCCCCACTCAATAGTGAATGTAGTATTCTTCTTGTCTTCCTTGGTGATTCGAACTTGGTGATATCCAGAAAACCCATCTATAAAGGATTATGCCTCATTTCTCACTACTATGTCTAGTACCTCATCGCTAAAGGGGGTAGGAAAGGGGTCATGTATGCAAGCAACGTTTATGCTTTTGTAGTCCACACAAAAGTGTATATCATATGTACCTTTCTTGGTTTGTATCATGATAGGACTGATCCATTCAACCTTATCGATGGGGAAAATCAACCCATATGTGAGCATACTATGAATCTCCTTCTTCACTTTCTCTTTGACTCTGGCATTTATCCAATATGGATTATGCTTGACTAGTCTTGATTCAGGATTTAACTTTATCCTCATCTCCCCTAAATCTCCCTTAATGCCTTTTAATTTGGAAAATTTTGTAGGAAAAAAATCCTCATATTCTCTCAAGAGAGTTTGTATATTTTTCATCGTCCGTTCATCCCTATAGTCTCCAATGGATGCTATAATAGGATGCTCATTAGTTACTATATTTACTTTCCACAAATTCAAGGGTTTGGTATAGGAACTACTAACAACCTCCGAGATAGTGTATTTAACCTCCCTAATCCCTTCAGATTCCTAAAATGTCAGATGCCTAAGTTCCTCAAGGTCATCTGGATCTTCTAGGTCTCTATCAATAGTAAGACAGACCACAAGTAATCGAGTAGAGGATGGGTAAATACTATGATGAAGAAGGTACTCATTTTTTGGATAGACAATAGGAGGATGTATAGGATTAACTTCATCAATAAAAGGTATTTACTTAATCTATTGCAAATATAAAGTGATTTCAGTGGACTTACATGAGAATAACAAGTCTTGACAAAACTGTCATTGAAGGATTTCCAAACAACCAGTTTGATGTCAAGCTTCCTCATGGATATACCAAGCGACTGGAATTTGTCCCAAGGAATGAATAAACTAATGCACCGACAATTGAGAAGGCAGTTGCACAACTTCCCATGCTTGAATACAGTGCACCCCATGATCCCTCATATATGAAATCCCATCATATGATTCCAAAGTTGATTTTTATGGATTTAGTGAAGTAAGTTGCGAAGGGGGATAAAGCGATGTTGGATGGAATGCTTTGCTTCATCCCAGGAAGATTAAATCTCTTTGTGGGTGGCCCACCATCTAGTAGACGAGGATATTAATATAACATCAAGTACCATAATTATTTTCTATGGAATGAATTTATCCTCTAACTCAGAAAGAAAGCTACATAAATATGAAGTGCCATCATAAATAGGGTTTTCTCTAACCTCTGACGCAATCCACCTGGACGCTCAGATAGTTGTGCAACGTCATGAAAAGTTCTCATATCTTCCATGTTTCCAATTTTTGAGAGAGACCTCAAAATATTCACCTACAAGTTGAATACTGCGTCGACTTACCGAGCCATCTGCAATAGGGTTACTATAGTCCACACACTTTCCTGTAGTCAAAGTATAAATATGATCTGGGGCATCCTCTTCCATATTCCCCTCTACCATATCTGTATAGTGAGGACCCTGATATGGGTATAATGGTTGGGTTACCTTCATACCATCCACCTCAAAAGATGTGATTTCTTTCTTAAGGTCAATAACAACCAAATTCTCATAAGCCCAATCAATTCCCAGTAAATTTGGGTATGGGTCCTTCTCCCCCATGATTTTTATAACCTCGAAATAAACCACTATATTGAATCCATCTAAGTCCACTTCAACATTTTGTATCCTCCCATCTGAATAGATACAATATTGATTGGCCATCCACAACTAAATGGGAGAATAGACCAACTTGGGATTACCCATGGATTCCCAAGTATTCTTTGGTAATATGTTGACGTTAGACCCCAGATCTAGCATAACATTACTAGTCTCATAGCCATCAATGTGAGTATTTAGTCTAAATTCCCTTCTGGATCGTTGCTTCCTTCTCTATACTCTACATATGTTTCTCTATAGAAGGTTAGCAACAACCAACTCTTATGGGTTCTCTTCAACCTCTAAAGTATCCTTGAGCTTGTTCCACAACTCCTTGGTGAGTTTTTCATCATGTTATGGAAAGATTTTCCTCACCCCGTGAAACTTGCTCAGAAGGCCTTATTCATTTCCCTATGCAGACTTGAAGTCCCCTTTTTGCAACTCGCAGAGCTAAAAAAACATATTTTTCCACATATACGCGTCCTAACAGATATACAACATGCATATATGTAGGTTACACCATTAAAGCCTGTGTACATCGGGTTTTGTTCCCAAAATTAAAAATGGTGTGGGGCTTCCATGTCATGTCATGAGATCCATGATCCTTGACCTTCCATATACTGGAAACGTTCTAACTCGGCCCTTCAGTTCCATTTGAAGGCTATAAATGGGCCATATCCAAGATGTGGAAAGAGGAGAAGAATTCAGCTTTGAGAGAAAAGTTACTCTGGAGAAATTATTCACTTCATATTGAGTTTGCATCCCTTTGTCCTTTTAAGTATGAAGACATTGTTCAGCCCCCAAGCTCTTCCCTATTTGATGGAAAATCTCATTGTTTCTCTTATATGAGCTTTCCTTTGGTGGAGGATTGAAGTGGTGGAGACCTAACTGGAGGCCCAACTGGAAGAGACTTAGTTTCTCAGTTCTGAACATGCCGACATGGAATTTTTTCATTCATACACTTCTGTTGATTATATTCTAATAGAAATACTCTCTTCTCGTCCAATTACTGTCTTGAAAATATTTGAATTATTATTCCATGGGCGTATGTTTTATGAATATTCATGGATTATGATATTATATGTGCTAACTTTATATATTATCACCATATGTGTGCATATCTTGGTTGTTGATGATAAGTTGCAGGTATATAGATTTGATTCAATTGCTCAACGGTGGACTTCATTGAATGTTTGTACGAGGTAGGATATTTATCTTGTCTTGTTAGCATGTTTTTTTATATAGCATACTTGATATTAGAGATGATTTATGTAGTCATTTATGTATGTTGTTGTTTACCCCATTCCATAGAGTGATTTTCATCATAATAGAATTGGCAACCATACTAGGGAAATAATCTTCTTTTTGGGGTTTGGAGTGTTTTTCTCCTTTGATTGCTCTTGGTTATCTTGAGTTTCTTGTCGTCTAATTGATTGATAGCCTATTTTCATTTTGAGTCTAAGTTTCTTGGCCTTATCCTTAACCTGGTAGTGTTTCAATACATATACGTGGGTTTTCCCTTAACAGACGCGTACATACGTTAGATTTCTTTCTGTAGGGAGCATATATACGTGGTTTTCTCCTGAACAGTCGTGTACATCATCCTTGTTTTCTTGATTGTTGAGTTTGGTGTTTACTTGGTAAGTTTTGATGGTTGTTGATTCTTCTTGTATCTCTGTCATGACTATTAAGTTCTTGTAGATTGATAGGGAACCTTCCTTTGGTTGAATTTTTGGGCGGTTTTTCTTTCTCATCATTTTTTTTCATTGGTTGTCCTTGCATCTTAGGATGGGTTTTTCCTTCCTGATATCCTTCTTGGTTTGTCTCTTTCTTCTTACAGTAGGGTTTATATATCAATATGTTGTTCAGTCATTGCATTTTCATTTCTTTATATTGAAAATACAAAAATATACATTACGCATTATGGAATTTGATCTTTTGGGTTCTTATTATTGATCTTGATACATGTATGGAAAGATTTCATATAATTTGAAATTGTAGAGTTGAATTGAAAATTGCATTTTGAAAAGATTATCATTTTTTGAGAATTGAAGTTAGGACTTTTCATTATATTCATATTCATTTCTTTTACTTATTAAGTCATAAAATCATCAGTTTCATGACCACATATTTTGAATAAACAAATCCAATAAAAGTAACGCTGATAAATTTAAAATTGATTAGAAATGGTTTTATTTTTCAGGGTGCACAAACTAGCTTAAGATTTAGAGCCTTGGAATAGGATTTTGTGAGTTACCTTCTCCAAGGCTATTAAGCTCAACATATGTGTCTGAATAAAGGAGTGGTGAAATTCATTGTATAATTGGTGACCTCAAGAGTCTCCACTCACACCGGACTTAAGCACGAGGTCGCATGAAGTTGGTTGAGGAGATATCCCTCCAATACCTTCTTAGCATCAGAGACATTTTTGGGGATCTATTCATATATGGGGGTCTTGCTAGTACATTTACCTTTGTGAGAGGTGATGATTTTGATATTTCAGGATTTGTTACCCTACCCATACGGTGGACCTAACTTACAACTGTTCGCCTACACATTGGTTATATCATGGTGGCTTTAGTTTCTTGAAATAGGTAGCTACATAGGCTACTTGCATGGGTTACTCTGCAGGTACCCTGAGTCAGATAAGGGTCGAAAAACACATAGCCTTTATGTAGGATTACCTCTCTGGGGGGATCTGACCGACTGTGTTGTTAATCCCATGAGGGCCCTTATAATTGATTATGATACCTCCAATGTTTTGAAGGGAGTCTCAGGCCTCTCTTTGGCGAGGCATACTTACTTTAGTGAGGGAGGCCCCTTTCAACCACTATATCTTGTTTATGTGCATATTGACCTTTTTTTCTTTAATTTGGTGTGCTTACTGATTATTAGTTGGCCTTAGTATTTTGTATTGTGACATGATTTTTTATTTCTATGGTTAGTGGATCCCCTGTGACTCCCTCAGTTAGTGCTACCCAAACCATGGCCTTTTCTCATACCATGGGGACAAATCCTTTTGTATTTTTGAGTGGTACGTCGAATCATGATACTCAGAAAATACCTTGGGCCTATAATCATTTTTCTCATGGTATGTTGGACATGTCTTTGCACTTGCCATCCTCTTTCTTGTCTCCTTAAGTGAATCCTAGTCTTGGGTATGGAGGCATGATGCCTCCTTATGCTCCTTTTTTGTTAGGTGGGAGTCATATCCCTCAACCAACTCTTTGTTAAGAACCAAACATCAATATAGCATGGAAAAACCATAGGAAAAGTACTCAACACCTTGAAACTGAGATAATTTCAGATAATAAGCCTCTTCGAGGGGGCAACCTCCTTTTACCCCACTTAAAATGTTCAAGTACAAGATGATTCAAAATGAAAATGTCTCCTTGGTATATATAGGAGA
>ML824973.1:57437-69911 GCA_009831015.1 Picea engelmannii
CGACAACTGGAAAGATGAGCAGTGGAGTACCCTATCAATACAAGGTAAACACCAAGAATAGAGTCGTAGCTACGAGGGAAGGCTTGGCAAGTGATGAAGAGGAGGTAGAGGAACATTGGGTTGTGGAGCAGATTGAGGAAATCTTATACGCAACATATGGGAGAAAGATGAGAGGTCCAAGAGAAGAAATAGAAGGCAACAATCCTATCCATATTTATGTCAATGTTGAACGCATCAACCCATGTATGACTAACACACCAAAAATAGCACCACCGATTAGACAATCAAATTTCGAGACAAGGAAGACAGGAGGAAGTACATCTACACAAGGAACAACAATTGGGGGAGCTAGTTTAGGAAGAATTAGTCAAGTATCTACACTGTGTGGAGGTAGTAGTTTATCATTCAGGATTGCAGGACATGATCCCACCACCAGGTTACCAGAATTCAAGGGAGAAGCGTCGGAGGACCCAAAAAAGCACTTGTTTATCTGTGAGAAGATATGGGAAGAAAAACATATCACATACGAGGACACTAAACTTTCACAACTAGCTATTACACTAAGGGGTTGCGCACTATATCGGTATATGAGTTTAGCCACAAACAATCCACTAGGGACAACCAAAACAACTGTGGACATCAAGAAATTTTTGATAAATGAATTTCAGAAGCCAAGTTTAGAGGACCAGTACATGAACGAGATCATATAAATTAGATAGAAACCAGGAGAATCTGCATGGGATATTAACCAGAGATTCAAGCGACTGAAAGGAAAGTTGAAATACCTCATGACAAATATGCATCACAGACACTTGTTCGTTAATTCATTTTTACCATAGTTAAAATATCCACTACGACAACAAAATTTTCAGACACAGGCAGAGGCTCTGTAGGCAGCCCTGCAACTGGAAGAAAACCAATATCAAAATACAGATCTAGCCATCGAAGAATTGAAGGAGGATTTGAAGAACTTAATGTTCTAGCTAATCCAAAACAAAAGTAAGGACAAACGAGAAGTCGTTTGGTGTACCACATGCAGGACGGAAGGACACCATAAGAACGAATGTCCAACATTCACGGAGTATATGGCAGCAGGGATGCCAAATCCATTATCAACAAGAGGACTATGGTGAGAAATGGGAAGAAAATTTAGATTGAGTAGTTACAACATGTGAATAAAAAATTCACCTACGCAGTAGATTTTTGGCTCGACGGTATTGAAGCAGGATTTATAACAGAATTTGCAATAGATACCACGAAGTTGTACATCGTAGCATAGCAAGAGTTTCTACGAGGGCCTCAAGGAACATATATTAGATCATTGTATACTTCTATTAATATATTTCTCTATAATAAAGGTGCAATGACAATGGAATCAAACAACTAAACTTCCATGCGTGCATGGGGGAAGCACTGACAAAAAGAGGAGAAGTGGATAAAGGAAAGAAGGAGAAATCCTTGGACCCAATCATTATGGATAACGACCAGATCAAATGGATCATGGCGACAACTGGAAAGATGAGCAGTGGAGTACCCTATCAATACAAGGTAAACACCAAGAATAGAGTCGTAGCTACAAGGGAAGGCTTGGCAAGTGATGAAGAGGAGGTAGAGGAACATTGGGTTGTGGAGCAGATTGAGGAAATCCTATACGCAACATATGAGAGAAAGATGAGAGGTCCAAGAGAAGAAATAGAAGGCAACAATCCTATCCATATTTATGTCAATGTTGAACGCATCAACCCATGTATGACTAACACACCAAAAATAGCACCACCGATTAGACAATCAAATTTCGAGACAAGGAAGACAGGAGGAAGTACATCTACACAAGGAACAACAATTGGGGGAGCTAGTTTAGGAAGAATTAGTCAAGTATCTACACCGTGTGGAGGTAGTAGTTTATCATTCAGGATTGCAGGACACGATCCCACCACCAAGTTACCAGAATTCAAGGGGGAAGCATCGGAGGACCCAAAAAAGCACCTGTTTATCTATGAGAAGATATGGGAAGAAAAGCATATCACATACGTGGACACTAAACTTTCACAGCTAGCTATTACACTAAGGGGTTGCGCACTATATTGGTATATGAGTTTAGCCAGAAGCAATCCACCAGGGACAACCAAAACAATTGTGAACATCAAGAAATTTTTTATAAATGAATTTCAGAAGCCAAGTTTAGAGGACCAGTACATGAACGAGATGATATAAATTAGATAGAAACCAGGAGAATCTGCATGGGATATTAACCAGAAATTCAAGCGACTGAAAGGAAAGTTGAAATACCTCATGACAAATATGCATCACAGGCACTTGTTCTTCAATTCATTTTTACCATAGTTAAAATATCCACTACGACAACAAAATTTTTAGACACAGGCAGAGGCTCTGTAGGCAGCCCTGCAACTAGAAGAAAACCAATATCAAAATATGGATCCAACCATTGAAGAACTGAAGGAGGATTTGAAGAACTTAATGTTCTAGCTAATCCAAAACAAAAGTAAGGACAAATGAGAAGTCGTTTGGTGTACCACATGTAGGACGGAAGGACACCATAAGAACAAATGTCCAACATTCATGAAGTATATGGCAGCAGGGATGCCAAATCCATTATCTACAGGAGTACTATGGTGATAAATATGTAAGAAATAGGGCTCGACCCATATCACTGCCCAATGATGCAGAAGTACCAGACAGTCCCAAAGAGTTCATATTGCAACTTTTGCAAGTCAATAGGTCATGATGACAAAGATTGTAGAACTATGCACTTGATGAGAGAGAGGACATCAAATGCATATAGGGTGTAGGAAGAAATGATGATCAGGCAAGCCACACCTCAGTTTAACCAGGTACCAGCCCCATAAAACACTGTGGAACCACAGTATAATACAGTGGAACAACCATATAATACCGCACAACCACAATACAACACAACGCAACCTCAATACAATATCATGTAGTACAATCAGGAACCTCAGTATAATGTGTTGCGAGGGGATCAAGTTGGATACAGAGGCAGAGGACGAGCAAGAGGAGGCTTTGGAAGAGGTAGAGGACCAATGGTATGTCACGACTGTCAACAACCAAGACACTATGCAAGAGAATTTCTACTTCCACGAGCAACTTGTATGTATTTTCATGCATCGGATCATGACACAGAAGAATGTCCTACGTTACTAGGGAAGATCCAGGAAAAGAGGAATCAGAACAACTAGAATGTTCAATGGATTTCAGCAAAAGCGAGGGACGATAGAAGAAACATGAACATAGTTACGCACGTAGAAGCTAAAACAGGAAACAAAACAGTCTGACAAGAGCCAATACAACATCAGTGGGTGAAGAAGAATGTTGAACCAAGGAAATAGTTCAATGTAGAGAATGAGAAGGACACATTTAAGCAATCCAAACAAGAATTTATGAAGCAAGACACTGCATCGACTTCAACCGCACAACATAGCAAGGAAGTACCAGAGTACGGGATGCCTCCATCATTGGATCTTACCAAGGAAATGCAGCCCTGGGACAAGTAAGTACAATCAAAGGATTTTTGCATTCATGTGTAAAATCACTAAATGATCCATCCTCTATCAAAATATTTCAAAATATATCAGAAATATGTAGCATAGAGACAAAAGGAAAACTAGAACAAAAAATAGTCAATCACCTACATACAAGGAGAAGAACAAGATGGGAGTTCAGGCTAAATGCCAACATCGAAGATTTCAACATCGGAGACATCATACTGGATCTAGGATCCGAAGTCAATGTATTACCCAAAAATACATGGCAATGTATGGGAGAGCCCACACTAGGATATTCACCTGTTCAACTGAAACTATCAAACCAACACAAAGTTCTACCAATTGGGAGACTGAAAGGTGTGACAGTAGACCTGGATGCAGTGCACAATAAAGTTGACTTCGAAGTAATAGATATAGTGGATGGAACAACACCATATCCAACATTGCTCAGCTTGGATTGGGAGTTTGATAACCAGGCCACGATCAATTTAAAGACACGAAAAATGACAATTGATTCAGGAGAATACAGGGTCATTACGCCATTAGACCCATCAAAAGGGGAGAGGTTTGTAGAGCCTACTTGCTTAGACTTGGAGGAAATCATCCAGTTGTATAGCACAACTGCATGAGATGAGGATTACGTGAACCCAAATGCAGATGGGATACTAAATTGGCAGATCATTACTTCATGTGCGTCAGACTTAGATACAGGTTTAGAGAACTGGAAACATAGACTACATGAAGTTTCCACAAGAAGATGTGCAAGAATAGACAGCGCAGTAAGCTGGGTAGGTACGGAGATAAGGGAACCACCTAGTTTCCATGGGGTAAATGATATAGAAGCATTCTTGACACATTAAGAAGATGAAGTGTTATAAAATCATAGACTTTTAGCACTAGATATAGCACTCAAGGACACATCTGCAAGATGGTGGGGCGCACACAAGGAAACAATCAAGGATTGGTATCAATGTAAGAGGTTACTGTGCATAAGGTTTTGCGCAGAATAGAGAAGCAAACAACAACAGAAGTACGATGGACAGGGGGCACCAGCGGAACACTTGGAGAAGTGCAGAGCGTTGTGGGAAATGACACCCCTAGAGGAATGGCCTCATCGTTTCATACATACCTTAGAGGACATCCCAACAAACTGGTATACAGACTAGGAACTGTGCAAAGGAATTGCGAGCTGGCTAGTACTACAATAGAATTTTACAATCACTTTCTCATTCGAGCATGAGAAACCCAACATAGATGAAACACTTAAACAAATAAGAGGGGTCATATTCATTCAGGAACCAGAAGTCAAACTCAGAACATAGGAACAACAGTGGAATAGATAGTCAGTGAAAGAAATGTTTTTATGCTACCATGTGCAAGAAGTACCAGAGGAAGACGACCCACGCGATATTTAGATCGAAGAAGAGGAAGGCAAAAGAGAAGTGGAAGTTCCACCTCTAGAATCATAAGTAATTGTTACGTCGATCAAGGTGAAGAAAGTGAACATTGGGACAGTTGAGAATCCCAAAATGGCCAGCATTGGAGACTACTGGGATGAGAAGACAGTGGAAATCATAACAGATTTATTGCATGAATACAACAACCTGTTCCCCACAACGTTTACATAAAATGAAGGGCATAGCAGGAGAGCTAGGTGAAATGAAGATACCACTCAAATTTGAAGCAATACCAATCAGAAAATGACCATATAGACTAAATTCGATATATAAGAAAAAATTCAAAGCTGAGATTGATAGGATGCTCGAAGACGGCATCATAGAACCCATGGAAGAATTAGAATGGATAAGCCCAATGGTAGTTCAGGAGAAAAAACAAGTCGGGATAAGAATATGCGTCGACTTGAGGAGGTTGAACGATGCATGCCTACATGACCCATTCCCTACACCCTTAACGGATGAAGTGTTGGAGAACATAGGAGTACATGACGTTTATTCATTCACCAATGGATTTTTAGGATACCATCAGATCAAGATAGCACCAGAAGACAGATACAAGACCACTTTTTCTATAAAATGGGGATCCTACCAATACACGATCATGTTGTTCGGACTGAAGAATGAACCAACAATATTTTTCAGAGTAGTCATAGTTGCATTTAAAGAATTTATCCACCAGTTCCTAGAGGTATGCTTGGATGATTGGACAATCTATAGCTTGTTGAAAGACCATGTAGAGGTCTTGCGGCTGATGTTAAAAATATGCAGACAGTGCCATATATATCGTTAAACATCAATAAGTGCATATTCAGAACACCGTTTATGATACTATTGGGCCATATAGTATGAAATAAAGGTTTACTAGTAGATCCTGCAAAAATTTCAGTAATTGTTAACCTGCCACAACCAAAAATAGTTTGTCAACTAATAGAAACATTGGGACACACAGGATACTACAGAAATAAAAGGGTATGCGCAGATCATCACACCAATGGAAAAATTGTTAAGGACAGATACAAAGTTTCATTGGAATGATGATTGTCAACATGGTCTGGATATGCTGAAAGAAAATTTGGTAGCAACACCAATACTAGTATTCCCCGACTGGGAGAAGACATTCCACGTACATGTAGATGCATCGGCCATAGCACTTGGAGCTATTTTGGAGCAGCCAGGAGAAGGAGAATTAGATCATCCTATAGAATTTGATAGCAGAAAATTGTCAGAATCATATCAGAACTATAACACTACATAGAGGGAAGGCCTAGTTATGGTCTACGCGCTTTAGAAGTTCAGACACTAGTTATTAGGGAAACATTTCAAGATGTTCACATACCATTCATCACTTAAGTACCTAGTCAACAAGCCAGTGTTGGGGGGGGAGAATCTGTAGATGGTTACTAATGTTTCAAGAATTTGATTTTGAAGTAATAGTCAAGCCAGGGAAGCTGAACGCAATACTTGACCACCTATCAAGGGTCACGAATGGAGAGGAACCTACAAATTTAGAGGATAACTTTCCGGATGCACAGTTATTTTCAGTTCATATTGCTGATGAATACTTCACAAACATCACCAGGTACTTGAGTAGATGGATTGGGCCACAGGAATATAACATCGTGCAGAAGAAAAAGCTAGTAGTCTGGGCTGCAGATTATTAGTTGACTGCAGGACACTTATACAAAATGGGCGTAGATAGCATCTTGTGAAGATATGTGATAGAACATGAAAGACCAAGGATTTTAGTAGAATCCCATGAAGGAATAGAAGGAGGACACTACCCAGGAAAAGCTATCGCACAGAAGGTATTGCGCGCAGGACTATGGTGGCCGACCATTCACAGAGACTCGAAAGAGTACTGCCAGAGATGCGATGTATGTCAGAGTGTTGGTAAACCTAATAGAAGGGATGAGATGCCATTTCGACCACAAGTAACTTTGCAGGTATTCAACAAATGGGAAATAAATTTTGTGGGACCAATTAACCCACCAACAAATAGGACAGGAGCAAGGTACATTATCACCGCGATAGAATACATGAAAATATGGGCGGAAGTAGCACCAGTCAAAGTTTGTAGCGCAGAAACAACAACACACTTTCTATTCGAGCAAGTGGTCACTAGATTTAGTTGCCCAAGAATTTTGATGAGCGACCAAGGCACTCACTTCATTAACAACACTATTAAGGCTATGACTGAGGAATTTGAAGTCCATCACCAAAAGAGTACACCATATCATCCACAAACGAATGGAACCATAGAAACCTTTAACAAAATCCTTGAAAATGCACTAATGAAGATCTGTAATGTTAATAGGGATGATTGGGACCTCAAAATACCAAAATTATTGTGTAAATATAGGACCTCGTGCAAGAATTTGATAGGACACATGCCATTCAAAATGGTATATGGAAAAGAAGCAGTGGTTCCATTATAATTTCTGGTACCTAATCTGTGCGTAGCAATGATTACGAACATGACAGAATTAGGCAAAGTAAAGGATAGGCTAAGTCAAATGATGATCATGGAGGAAGATAGGATCCTAGCAGGTTTCCACCAAGAAGTTTAGAAATCAAGGGACAAAGATTGGAATGATAGACATATCAGAAGGAAAAATTTCAAGGAAGGAGACTTAGTGTTGATGTATGATAGTAAATCCCTTCTGTTAGCACTCAAAAACGCACCGGCATTTTTGAAGGAAAGATGCCTAATATTTTAGGGAAAAATTTTCCATCTTCCCTAGCTCCAAATCCAAATCTGATTGCATCATTGGAAATCTTATGATCTGTAGTTAAAAATCGACTATTTGAACGTGTAAAAAAGACATTCCACGGCTGAGAAAATTGATTTTTACCAAAGGCATTTTTTGCTGGAAATTCTGACTTTCGGTGGTTTAGGCGAACAGGACGACTGTTCATTAACCACCGAAAGCTGCGCTTTTCGGTGGTTAATTCACCCAGAAACTTTCCCAGTAACCATCGAAAGCCTGTGTGTCCAAAATTGAATGAGTTTTTGCACAGATCAAGGATTTTTGATATGAAATGATTCGGGATCTTTTCTAATGAATGTCTCATGAATTATCAAGTCTAGCACAACAGTTATTTTTGGCATATTATGGGGAAAGAAGATATTTCAAAGGATATGGACATTTTTAATGAAGACAGGAAGCAGGGCACTTGGCCACATCAACAAATTCGACTTAACCTCTTTTTGGAAGTCATCATGTAGCCTTGGGAGGTTGTTCTACACTACACCAACAATCAGCAAAGAGAGAGATCTGGGATTGACCTCATTTTGAGGAAAACATCCCACTTATTTTGCAACAAAATTTGACTTGCTATTTTTAGTTGATTTGATCCATGTTTTGAGGATCTGAAAACTGTTTGTAAAGGCTATAAAGCCTAGGAACTCAGTCTGAGAAGGGGTTCGATTCTAGATACAGTAATACTCTTTGTACTCAGACTTTTCATTTGCTAATACAGATCACAGGTTTCTTTCCATTTTGGTGGCAGTTTTTCATATTTCTTCTTCGTTGTTATATTGTTGTCAAACCTTGAATAGCTGTTATCCTATTGTTTGTTTCATGACATTATAATCAGTTCCTTTAGTTGTTTATTAGACCCTGCTTTGCACTGGTTTGTGAACAATCTTTTCTTCATCCACTGAAAGCTATTTTTCTGTTTAACCAATCTTGGAGAGCACTGTCTATTTGTTTATCATTTTGATGTCTGAGTGCCATAAGTTGAATTGAGTTATCCCATTGATCCACCTTTACAAAATACAAAAACATTCATTTCCTAAGTTACCAAGCACCTTTGTTCTACAACCACAAAGGGTTTCTTGGAGTGATAACAAATTGGTGTCGTTGTCGGGGAGAGGAGATCGAAGCTCAGCTTCTCTGGGAGACGACATAGATCCAGCTTTGATGATAGACAAAGCCTGGACATCATTTGGTTGTAATCATCTATCTGGCGACTCCATGAAGGACGAATTCAATGCCGACTCCATGAAGGACGAATTCAGTGGCGACTCCATTGTTCAGAAAATTGTTGGTGACTCCACTGATATGACATGAACAGAATCTTAGCCAAGAGGTATGCGTTCTGTGATTTTTCAAGCATTGTTGGTTTCCCTAATCAAGTACCTGCTAGAGATGAATGGGAGAACAATCTTCCTAGATTTTGAGGAGAAGAGTGGGAAGTGCCAGCTGAACATTTGCTGGACTTTCATGACTACATGCATCGGTTGCAGGTAGTGCATGAGGATGTTCAAATCCGGCTCTTATGTTTTTCATTAGAAGGGATTGCCCATGATTGGTATCGGTCTTTGCTTAATGCAAGTGTCAGTTCTTTAGTAGATTTTCATGTTGCTTTTCATGTGTTTTGTAAGGATCATTTTCCAGTTGATCTTCTCTATCCTCAGTGTTGTCATGAATTTCATTCATCAACTAAGGATTCAGATGTTCATGAAGAGTATGCTACTGAAGAGAATATTCTACATTATGATCAAGAAATTGCTGATTCACATCATGATAGCCATGAGGATGTTATTAACATGGTATCAAATTCATTTATTAAAGATGACTGTCATGGTGATCAGATTGTTTCTTTTGAAATCTTTAAAGATGATGATCAGTTTACTCCTTTTGAAAACTTTGAACATGTTGAGCATATTGGAATATTAGTAGAAGATAGTTTCAGATCTGCAGAGGATGAAGAGGATAGCCTACAATTTCTAGATTTGCATGGACTATCTAATCTTCAACTAGAACACGTGAATCATGATCCCGAATGTGTTGATGTTGTAGCAGCATATGCTATGAGCAGCCTTCAGTTTTCAGATGTGAAGACACAGGGGAATAGCATCAAATATGGAGAAGAAGGTTAGGAGTTGAAAAGTCCAGATCAACAATCCATCCTACATGTTTCTCCGACAAGGATTGAGAAGCCTACATTCAACATTCAGACCAGTGAAGGTAGCCAGCAACAATTTGTTTCTCAGTTCGACCAACAACAAGGAGAGGTATTTCATCATGTTTTTCATGATCCTATTGCTGATTTTCTAGAATCCACGAACAATATGAATGTTAAAATATTCTTTATAAATGGAAGCTGGTCTGATCATCTGTTCAAACCTCTTTTTTACATGTTATGGCTTCCATTGTTGTTTGAGTCAAGATCAAAGATGCCTGTAAATCACAATCTGACATGGCTGCATTGGAAGTATGTTGTTACTTGATCAATATTTGTCTTACTGGTTAGAGTAGGAATAGATAGAAAATAAGCTCGTCATCGAGCAGGAGATCCTTTTCAGTTTAGTAGTTTGCAGCAGGAACTTGTGTTCAACGTTTTATTACAATTTGAATAAGTTGTAGGGATAGATGATGAAGAAGATGAGAATACAAAGAAACATTTATTAATCATTTTAGTGCTTTGTCAAGGCTGAAGCCTATGCGAAAGAGACGATTTCCCTGGACTGACAATCTAGAGAGATCTTTGATTACTAGCTATGCAAGATTTAGAGCATCCTTGGGGGATCGATTTCATCGTGTTGATTGGGTTGCAATACCTAGTTTGCCAGCTCCTCTGGAGATTTGCCGAAGAAGAATTGCTTCTTTCAAGCATGTACTAACAGTTAGGAAAGCTTTGATGAATCTTTGTACATTGCTTGCCACACGGTATGCAAAGAACCTGCAACAACATGAAAGAGAGCACAAGCACAGATCAAAAAGGAAAAGAAATGATACAAATGCAGATAGATCATTTCATCTACTAAGAGAGGTGAATTATAGGTGGTGAATTTGTGTGAGAACATCATTTCCTACCTACTAGCCATCTGTTATTTCCTGCATTCTCAGTTTATATGGAAACTCATTATGAAGCAAACCCAGAAATCTGACAACCCATTACTCTGTTATCACTATCCTGCAATAGATGAAGACTAGCTAAGAAGAGTAATCGATTCTCCTAAAAAAGGACTTCCTATATATTCTTCTCATAGACAAACCCGTGTTCCTTCATCTCTCCGAACGTCTCCAGCACCCAAGAGTCCTATCCAAAATTCAAGGTCACCTCTTAAAAAGTTCACCAACAAGTCAACCAGCAACTACACTCAGGAGTCCTGGAAGTAGCTTACTTGTGATCTCCCCTGTGTATCAAACGTCAAACTTTGTAATTTCCCATGGTACTATGTCTATTTCAATGACTAAACATGAAATACATTACTTGATAGATATGGACACATAAATCTATCAGATTTTGGTTTATGTAAACCATTAGACTGCAGTAATCTACCCACTCTCCATGAAAATGACTTCACTGCTGGAAAAACTCTAAAAGATGTTTTGGATATGGATGGGCGTTTGAAGACATCAACTGCACCGAAGCATACTCAACAGAAATAGCTTTCACATTGGCAAAGGAACAGGCGCATGTTGAAGATGGATTTTGGAACGAAAACTGACAGATGGCAGAGTAGAGCACTTGGGAACACAAGATAGAGACAAATTCCAAATTTTTTGTAACAAATCAAATTGTCTTTTACTCCAAAAAGTTTGAGTCCAGCCTCTAAGCAAGCTCGAATTTTTTTTTAAACTAATTTGATTTGATTTGTAATGGAAAACTGAGCATGAATGATGGCTAACTGTTTGAAAGAGATTGATTCCATATTTTTAGCCATTGAAATCGCAGGCAGAAGTTTCATATCCCGATACACATGGGATTTCGTTCAACAAAGTAAAGAGATGAACGCAACTATCAGGCTGCATGCAGTTCTCCTTTGGCAGTTGTGGATCGGAAGCTTGTTGCATTCAACATTCGCTCTGAGCAATTCCCCTTAGCTCTTCAAAGATTGCTCAAGCCTGTATAGAGAAGACATACTCGGCAACTAAAACTGCAGCTTCATCGACCTTTTAAGGACTTGGGAAGGGTACCTGAAATTCTCCACAGAGGTGATCAGATCGGTCCAAGGATCGCATTTCTGAGTGCGGCGATCGCGTATTAGGTTTTGGGATTCTTTTTCTCAGTGGATCGGTGCCACACTTGTGGGATTCCTCTAATTTGGCTACGTTTTGATTCAGGTCCTGAGAGTATCCTGCCGATCGCTGCACTGTAAGTATCAGAAATGTCTGCAAGAACCAATATGATGTTTGGAAGAACGTTGTGCAAAGGTAGTGTACCAGATCATACAACTATCTCAGTGCCAATTTCTTTTTCACAAATAAATGTGCTATCTAAAATAAATTGGAAGCCCGGGTCTCTTCCTGTGGGTGGATTGATTCGACTGTCATCTGCACTTGATAGTAAAGCTATATACGGGCAGTCTCTAAAGCTCACACCCTGTGTAGGGCTTGTCTTATGTCAGACACCTTTGAGAAGGATAGGCTTCAATGTTCAGGCCAAGGCATATGAAGCTAGTTCCTCAGATTTAGTTTCTGACAGCGATGTCGAAGAAAAAGTCCTTTCAGAAAATCCTTCTCCACAAGCAGCTGCTCAAA
>ML824974.1:0-12918 GCA_009831015.1 Picea engelmannii
GGTTGTACATGTGGTCTGTAGCAGATTTGTGGGCAGAGGAGATTTCCAGAATATTGTTGAGGTTTGATTTTTCTTGTTTGTATATTAGAGGACAAGGTTTTCCTCAGATTTGGTGATTTTGAAAGGACTAGTTTTGTCCTCAGATTTGGTAACTTTGAGAGGACTGGTTTTGGTCCTTAGATTTGGAGAATTGGATAAAGTTATAGAAAAAAAAATATTGCGTCTCTTGTGTATTGATGATCCATCTCTGATCTTTGTGTTTCCGTTGCATATGTTTTTAGTCAATAATTTTAGTGTAAAGTTATTCGGTGATAAAAATTAGGGTTTTACTGGTAGATCACTAATCAGATATGAAATCAGTCACATAGAGGTGCATGTGAAAATTGACAAATGTGAATTTCTCACGTGGATTTTGTATTAAGTAGTGACTTACTTTGTATGCTTCTAATGACTCTTGTATCTTGTAATGTTGGTCTTAATTCTGTGAACCTTGTTTGATGATGATGCACCCTTGACATGGTCCTTTGGAGGACGTTTTCATGCTTGCACTCGAGACATTGTGCACTATATAGAAGGTTTTGGACCCTTGATGTTGAACGTTGGGTTCCTTGATGGCTTGGATTACCATGGGACACCTTCCCACACCTCTTGGACCTTGGATATTGGACTGATGAGCTTGGGAATTGCAGATACAACTTGATGTGCCATTGATAGGGAAGGAATCCCCACAACATGGGAATTTCACCCTCAAAGGATGTTAGAGTTTGCTTGGATTCCATGATACTTGACGATTATTGTATACCCATTTGGAGGGATGATGGGGCCTTACTCATGTAGGACATTGACACTTTAACCTAGGACATTGGAGATCTTGATGATGGCGTCATGCTTGATGGTGACTAGATGGTAGCTTGGGCCGACCTAGCACTTATGACAATGTTGGCACTTGATTGGTGATGAGGTGTGACCTCATTGATGAGGGAATGTGACTTTTAATGATGCATTGCACCTTTTGGGGATCGATGTGACCTTTGGAGACTTTTTACCTCCACTCTCACATGTGTTGAGTTTTGAGGGGACATTTTTATGTATTTTCATTTTATCTTTATGTTGGAGGCTATTTTGGGGGTCGACCTAGACCTATCCACCTTGTATCATGGATTTAATATTGTTTCGGGGCTTTAGAGAGATAAAACACTAGTGTTTCCTCATATATATAGGCTAACTCTTCCTCATTTGTAAATCATAACTCATATTGTGGAGAATAATCTATAGTACTTGTTTTCTCTCTTATACATCGTGGATAACTCATGCACACTTTTTGGAGCTTGATATAGAAGACTTTGTTGAAGCATATAAGGTTATTTTTAGGGCTTGTGAGTGGACTCCCCTAGATTTATCCTTATAGGGAACAAATCTAGAGTTTGTGAGTGTAATCCTCTAGGGTTTTGATCTGAGTTCCACCTTCATCTCTTGTTAAAAGCCTTGGAAAACATAGGACAACATTTAGGGCAAGTGAGTGTACTCTCCTAAATTGTTTTTCAAAAGGATTTAGACCTAGGGAAATTGAGTGTACTCCCCTAGGGTTTGATCCTTTAGTTTTGTCTTACTTTTATCCTCCATTAAAGTTGCATTTATTGACTCCATATGCCCAAGGAACTAAAATAACACTAGTCTCTTTTCTTGCAAGTGGTCTTAAAGCCCTCTCTCTCTCTCTCTCTCTTTCTTGACTCCATATGCCCAAGGAACTAAAATGACACTAGTCTCTNTTGTGTTAGATTTAGCCTAATTGCATTGCATTTCATTTCTTAGTAATAAATAATCTAACGTCTATGGTTTTCATTGCATTATTTACTTATAATAATTTTGGCATCATTTATTGCATCATTAATTGTAGTTCTCATCCATTAGGGCTTGATATATTGCATTGATTCCAAGTAGTTTCATGTTATTTCATTTCAACAATCATTGGTTGTTATTGAGTAGTTTAACTTTGTATTTAACATCTTTTCCATTGCATATTTAGTAGTTTAAGACTGCTTATTTGCTTCTGTCATAAACTTGTCATATGCTAAAGTGGATCATATTTTATTCAAGTTTTGTTTCATCCTTTTCTTTTTCTTTGATAGCTAGTGTTTCAGGGAATTTACTTGATTCATTTGTTGTGGTGAATATCTCTCATTGTCTTAGAAACATCCCCCCCACACACATTAAATTTCCCTTGCTTAAACCACCTTGACCTAACCTTGAACCTTGACCTAGTTAGTGTTTCAATCAAGTAACCAAGATAAGGGGCCATAGAATTGTCTTGACTTGCTATAGGATCCTTTGAGGTTTCTAGGGAAGCCTCCCTTGTGTTGGATCTCAATCCTTCACTAAAACGAGGGAAGTAGTTGCTTAGGTCAGAGTGGAAATTACTTCCATATGTTACACTTGTCAAACATCTTGTGAAGGCTTTACAAAAGTTATATATTTTATGATAACACTATCAAATCCTTGAACTCCTTGAACACATTAAACACATTTGAATTTAACTTCAAAAAATACACCCACATATTCTTGGAAAAATCATCCACAAGCAATAGAAAATACTTGACACTAGAGAATAATGTTGTCCTCATAGGCCCACACATATAAGCATAGATCAACTAAAGAAATTCCTTAGATCTCCAAGCTTTCCCTTTTTCAAATGAAGTCTTGTGTTTCTTACTAGCCTGACATGCTCCACAGATTCCTTGTTGATTTTGTATATATGGGAGGACATCAACCAAACCTTATTTAGCCAAATAATAAATAGATCTCAAATACAAATGTCCATACCTTTGAAGAAAAAGTTCATTGCTATTTTGATCTCTCTTAGCCATCAAAGCATACAAAGCATGCACTTTTTCCTCCTTTGCATCAACCAACCCAAAAATTCCATGCTCTTCAATACTAGAAACAAGTTTCTTCTCACTGACTTTATCCATAAACTAGCATCTGTGATTATTGAAAATCACATTTCAGTAGGGGTTGTGCTTCATAATTTCACTAATATACAATAGATTCTTATCCATTCCTAGAATGTAGTGAATATTAAGAAATAATAGCTTTTAACATGATAGAGTTACCTACACATTATATTTCAAGCTTGTATTTCTCGCCACCACCAAACACCATGGGATATTAGAAGATTCAATAGCAACGTAATTAATATACCAATTTCTCCTATTGGTAAAATAACAACATGCACCCAAATCTATATACTAAACATATGTTTTCACATTGTCTATTTTATCCCTTTCCATGAATGCAAAGAGATCTTTCTCTTTCTCATGTTCTACAACATTGGATTGCTTCTTTGGCCCTTAGTTATTATTCTCATTATATAACCTATTCCTACAAAAAATTTCTTATGGCCCATTTTTTCACAATAATGACACTTAAAAAGTCTCACGATTACTTGAGGCCTATGTCCTGATACCCTATTAGGGTTTCAATAAAATGCTCAAATGAGGCTAGTAAACTCTTGAGAGTGCTTACCACCATGTCATCTTCTTCCATTTTTTTCTCAATGGAATTCAATTTTTCTCTAAAATCTTTCATCTTCAACAAATGATCTTGTAAAGGTTCACTTTCATCCATTTTGTTTGAAAATAATAAATTCTTAAGAAAGAAGACTCTACCTTTATTTGAAGTTGTAATGAACAATAGTTCATTAATGAGAAAATATACATAATAGGAAGGACAAAGAGTTGAAATACATATAGGATATAACAATATACATATATAGGATATAACAATATACATAGAATAATGAATGGATGAAATATGAGATGATATAGTTCCTTGTGATAATATACTTATTTTCATTGACTAGTCATAAAGGTGAATGACTCTGTCCCCTAGTTATTTATTATTATTATTATGATTATTATGTAAGGTTTATTTATATATTTTATAGTCATTACATTGCCTCTCTTTTCAAATATGCTTTGTCCTCGAAACATTTTATAGAAAAATTGACGTCTTCATTATGTCATGCTATGTCTCCTCATGACTCTTCATTTTTGAAGTTGTAAGGGTTGAAGACACGAGACAACATGAGTGACCGAGCACTAAGTAGAATTGTTGAATTGTGAAAGGGTAAAAAAATTCTAATTCAATTTTCTATGAAATTGTGTGGGGACGACTTCTGTGATTTGGGGGATGATAAGATTCCACAGCCAAGATTCATTTCGAATTACTAAGATCGTCACTTAGTTTTATTTATTTAATTATTGATGTTGTCTTTGGTTAGGTTGTTGAATAATACAACACATATTATAATTTGGATGATGCTAAGGCATCCTTGTATCTTGTATCTTGTTTTTGGAGCATTTCTCTTTGAATACTTCTGATGTTTTGTTGACGGATATGATTTTGATATAATTTTTTTTTCACTAATTTTTTTATGTCGATTGGATTTGTATTAGTTCCTTTTTCCATGGTTAGGATTTTTACATCTAACATCTTATCTATTTGAATGTGGTTAGTCATTATTTCTTTATCGATCAATGATTCCTCAATGGTAAGTTGCTCTAGCATTTCCTATCGCCACTTCTTTTATTTCTTCAACATCTTGATTTTGCAACCAAACTTTTATTGGTTCTTTAATTTTTTTTTCTTCATCTCTCTCTAATAATCCCTTGTTGAATTTCTTCTTAACATCTTTATTTTTTTCTTGTGATACTTCTTTATTTTGTTGATTTTTGTCTATTTCGTCTTCTAATTTTTTAATTTGCAACACAAATTTATGCATTTGTGTGTCACCTTGATACTCCTTTTCAGTAAATACTCTTTAGACAATTTTGACAAATAAAACTTTTATTCTTTAGACAATTTTTACAAATAAAACTTTTATTTTCAAAGGTTGAAAAATAGTTGAACTCCATTGCAAAAAAGGACATTTATTCCACATGATTGTTTTACTTATGATATTCATAGTTCCTAGCGTAGTTATTCTAAAGCTTATTTATTTTAAGGTGAATCCTCAGCTTTATAAAAATCCAAAAAAACCCATAATATGACTAAATGGAAAATATCGAGTCCCACGAAAATTAATATGGATTGATTTTTTTTTAATTGTGTTGTTGATGAATGGCCTTAGAGTGATTTTAGGGGGCTAATACACTTTTAATGCTTTGTCATTTAAAAAAGATCCTTCTTAAAATTTGAAGTTTGAAACTAAGGATTTTTAAAAGGTTATAAAACCCTCTTTTAACTTATGCTTTTCTCAACAATAATTAACACTGTAATATAATTTTTTCCTTTTATATTTCAACCCTCTATTACATGCATCCATTGATTGTTTGATTGGTCTTTGACTATAGGTTAGTCAAGTTTTTTTTAAATGAATCTTTAATTTTTCATGCATACAACACAATTTTAAGTCAACTATCACAATTCTATCACGAGGTGAGAGTGTATGGTGGCTTGGGCAGATTGGTACTTAGTATTCCACATTGACTTTCACATTGCAACCTGTTGACACTTGTATCCGTCATGACCAGAAAGAAAACCTCACGAGGATATGAATCCTCCTGCATTTTGAAAGAGGTGGTACTCCTCTTTGGCTTATGATATTCTGTGTAATTTCAGATCAAGAATAATATGGGACCATATCACACAATATAGTCCAATATTTAATCCTTCAAGAAAAATCGAAATGCTGAAAATTAAAAGAATATTTATAAAAGAAAATTCCGGAGAGGTGGACAAGGAATATCAAACATCACATATTACAAAAAATAAAAATATCCTCACATCCATCATAATAGAAATAAATATTCTGACCACATTCAAAAATAAAAGAAGATGGTCTGTTTGCACGAGAGAAATTTTAAAGAGTAATACTTATAGAGCTCAAAAGAAGATTATCATAGACCAATTTCAAATACTTTATACTCAAAACTCATAGTTATAAAATACAATCAAAATTGATCCGAGATTAGTTCTCTGGGATTTCTAAAAAAATAACAATGTTTGTTACAATGCATGAAATAAAGGCATTTGTCCAATGGACTGGGATTGGGGCTCTCGCAGAACGTAAAGAAAACATGTACAAAAAAGTATGAAGTAGAAAGAGGAACATGGATGGATCTCGAACAACAAAATCTTGAAAGAAGACAAAGAGGAACTTTATCAGGATTCAATTATACTTTTCTAGTTAAAGAACAAGATTAACTAGATGAAAACTGATAAGGAAAGAAAAATACGATCAACATAGACTTACTATGATGGAATATCTCTCCCTCATTTTCTTGTTGCTATTTATTTTGTACCCTCACTTGTTGCGGTTAGATTTCCAGTTGTAACTGCCTCTGCTGGTATTTAGGAAATCTTGGCAATTTAGTTGTTTAACCATTCTTGAATATAATTCCTTAACGAGGCAACTGTCACTTCTTGTTTTACTTTAATATTAAACAACTCATTTTCGATTCCTCTATAATCAGTAGATAAATTTTGTAAATTATTCTCAATATCTTCATTTCTATTGCTATAATCAACAAGCCAACTGTCAATATCATCATGTGTGAACTTAATTATAGTATAAAACTTTTCAGTTGATGCCCTTTTTAACACTTCAATTTGCTCTTCGAATTGTTGCTGAGTCATGATCATTGAATTTGAGATAAACTTAGAGTCCGAGACTTCAATAGTGGTATCAATGATATCTAAATTAAGAATTGTTGAGTATGCTTCCATATTCCTTCTTGAAAAATAAATCAATTGAGTTGAAAATCCCTTCAATACATTGATTCTTTCAATCCAACATGCCTTTAGTTGCTTGATACAGGTCGGGGAAGGTAAATCTTCTTTCTTTCTCATCTGCTCCATCATTGTTGAAACCTTTACTACAAACATCACAACTCCATATGTATAAAAACCTTCATCATTTTTTAGATCTGTATTCAAATATTCTTTGGTGTTTTGAATTCTGAGGCCCACATAGGCAAATCTTTTTGCTAAATCCCATAACTCTAAAATCAAATACATTGTTTTCTTTATGTTCTCCTCGACAAAATGTTGAGCGGAAATAATCAATCTTGAAACTCCTTTTACTCTAGCACTTGACTCTGGGGTTTCTTGAAATTTTTTCTCTGGCTGAATCATGGCAACGGGGGAAAGCCAAATAGGTGGAAGCATGAGAGTTGCTTCCAATTCCTTAATTTTCTCTTTCAACCAAGCATTTTCTTCCTCCATATTGGCAATTGAAAAATCCAGTGCATCCATTATAACTTTGTGAATGAATGACAATCTAGAAGGAGACATGTTTCGTGTATCAATGGTAGACCTCAAATTTCCACTTTTACTCTTCATGGTTCTTTCAAAGACCAATTTATTAGAATCTCTGTCAAACGAGGAATTTTGTATGACAAAAGTATTTTCATCAGAAAATATCTCATCCTGGACCATACATGCATAAATATGTTGTACATCTTCTATAGCAGGTTCTTCTTCGTCTGGGAAGGTGATATTCTCGATATCCACATCCAGGTCCATATTATCCAGTAATAAATCATGTTCAGGTGCATGTGTTTCCTCTCCCTCTTGATGTGAATTAGTTCTTTTTCTTTTAATCTTTAAATTGTGGGGGTTCTCTAAGTTCCCCTGAGGAGGGTTTCTTTCTTCATCATCCCCTTAATTATTAATCTGTATTTTTCTTTGTTGTGATGACCCGGGCTGAGGTTTCATCTTAGGTAGAATACTTCTTCAAGAAACAATGGGCGATTGCGCATTCTTCGCATTTGAAGGCTTACCTATTTCCTTGTGATGTTTTGTGGTACTTATGATAGTTTCTATATCGCCGGAGTCTCTGTTAACTTCTTGAATATTAGGGTCATGGCTATCATTCTCCTCTTCTCCGCTTACAAATGAGTTTAAGAGTGCATGACTGAGTCCGACTGAAATCAAATGATTGTAAACAATATGATTGGGGTAAAACCCCTTCATTTCTTATGCATATCTCAAGTTGGAATGGTCGAAATAGGAAGCATATTCGTCAATCTTGGAAATTTCTCTGAGAATAATTTCATCAAATTTCCAAGGAATAGGTATGAATCGCTTCTTTCTTTTCTTAGAAAAGGTGTGAAACTAGAATCTGTATTGTCTATCCATTTCAATAACGAACAATTTATTAGATACATAATACATAAGAAAAACGATTTTTTCGTTAGAACAAAAAACCATGATGATATTGTAATCATCCATTTTTTCAAGAATTACTTTCCATTTTGGAAAAGATGACGCCTCTAATGAGATCCGAGAAGTATCTTCCCCAAATAATAGCTTTTTAAATTTAGACACAAAATCATTATACATAGAAATGGTGGCCAAATTTCTACCTCCATAAAGCTTGATACCACATAGTCACAGGGTCCACCTTTGTGTTTACCCTTATGGCAATATTTAAACCCTTAAAATTATGACAATAGGTAATAAAAAATACCAAATAGGATGACATATAAAATTTCTTCTCAGACTTGAAATTTGTCAGTTGTGCAGTAATCTCATTTGAAATAATCTTCACCCAGTCAAAGATTACCTTTTCGTGAACAATGAAATGCAATATATATATATATATATAATGCCAATCGAGGAACGATTTATGTAGAGTCTTGGCCAACAATTCGAGCAAATAACCAAGCAATTTATTTATAGGGATTTTTCAAAGAACTTACTTGAATCCTGGATATGTCTTCTGGCATTGATGAAGGATCCTGTAAATACTCTTGAAGAAGTTCGATTCCATTATTTTTTCTTTTTAGAAATTTTTTGGCTTCTTCCCCTTTGTAAACCAGGTTTGGCTTCGACAATTTCAACATCTCCCTAAATATTGAAGGTGCCAAGGAAATAGGAGAACCAATATGAAATGGGATGGCCCATCTATTCTGCATGAATTTTTCGATGCACCAGGTGACGATATCTTTACATTCAAAGACCTCTGGGATGCAACCTACAAGAACTATCCCTGAAGTCCACACCTTGTTGTTTTATTTACCCAAGATATTTGAATAGTACCAATACGACCATGATCAATGATATTTTTGATCTTCTATGGCGAAGAGGTTCAAGGTATCTCCACATAAATGTTGTTTTCTCATTGTTAGTAACATTTCTTGTCCTTGGCACAGGAGTATTCGAGTCTGCAAGTTGCATGAGAAGCGCCTGAGCGTAGCACGGAAAAATCTCATTTCAAGCTTCCAAGCGAGTAAGCAAGCGAAATTATATTGTCGACGGTCCAGATTCATCCATAGGAGCAGATCTACGGTTGGCGGGAAATCGCGGTTAGCGGAGGTGCGCCGAGATTAGCGCAATGGATAGTAGCCATCCATCCAAAGGACACGTGGCGTGAGACCTAGTCGCATCGGCGTTTCAACATTCAGAAGTTCAAAGGGTGAGGGTTCTATGTTGTTCTACATCTCGAAACCCCGAACCCCGAAGCCCCGAAAGTGCCCAAAGTCGGGCCCGCAGTATCATGGAGCAATCTCAGCCATCCATCCAAAGCGGACACCTGGTGCACGATTAGGCTCCTCACCTTTTCGCCCATTGCGACTTCGAGGCACAAGCAGCAACTCCTTCATAATCCTGAAGCGCGAAATGCCAAGAGCATCCAGGACCCGGGCCCACTACATCACCGAGTGAGTTTAGGACCGTTAGATATGAGAGGGACGCGTGGCGCCCAATTAAGCCATCTCGGCGATTCGCTCATCGCGACTGAGATAAGCAAGGATTAGCTCCTTCCCATTCACAAATGTCGAAAGCGCCTTTGAGGGTAAACACAGGGTCACAGCGCGTGGTCACTTGGGAAATAAAAAGAGCCGTGCAAAAGGGGCCAAAGGCGTCGAGTCTAGTTGCCGAAAGGATCATCGCGATATCTAGGTGCCATCGGATTCGACCTCAATCCTGGTCTTTGCTTGGAGTAAATGAAGGTAAGAAGGGGTGGTTGAAACCTCTCCTCATTCATTAAGTGTGAGGTATGGAGGGTCTGGCAAGCGGTCTGCTCGAGAGGGTCCTGTGTACCCATTTTTCCAAAGAATCCAGGCCGAGTCCTCGACTAGCCGGAGGAGGTTTGCACATGCTAGCTCGACACTTAATGGCTCAGTTACTCCCCTTGCAGGAGCCATGCGCAGTTAAGGTGGCGTCTGACAAAGAATACCCGTCCGAATTTGGCTGAAGGGACACCAAGCCTTGGATGACCGAGCACGCCGATGTTAGGCGAATTTCTCTGAGTATATAAACTGAGTCTTTGTATTTTGTAATCTATCAATGGTTGAGCAAGGCTCCCGGTTGTAAAGATTTAATGAAGCACTACTATTTCTGGTTATGCATGGACTCTTGATATTTCTTGCCTTATGAATGTCAGTTTCTTTCACGTCTTTGTTTACACTGCATTAGAGCATCTCGGAATTGGAGGATCCAGTCGAGTTGTAACTGTTATAGGATGATGTAGGTTGGATCACTATAACAGTTGCATTGTTTCTAATCGGTCCCTATGATTTCCTTAGCACTGAACGACTTGGAATTGGAGGATCCAGTCAAGTCCCCCTTTCGGTTTCTCGAAGCCCTGAACCAAGAGGATCTTGCATTTAGAGTTTTTCTTCTACAAACTACTGAAAGGACTGTTGCCTGAGGTAGTTTGTTCACTCTTCTTACCAAGTCTTCCACCTGATCATCTTTTAAGCAACTTACTGACTGAAGTTAGATCAATAAATCCTTTGTTCCTTTCATACCAGACTCAGTCCCTGAGTTAGAGTGATATCTCCTCGAGTCTCTACCCATTTGATCACCCATTAAATCTATCGTGACATAAAACTGATGGGCATCGGGCTCTGCTCCTGCAAGCAATCCAAGAGTGACTTCTGATGCTAACATTTCTGGCGCCGTTGCTGGGGACGAAGTTGAATATTTTCCCCAGGATTGAACGACATTGAGCCTTTGATTCTGAAGGTGCATCAGGTATCAGAGCCTTGGAAGATTGCTACTGTGCACCTGGCGACTCCATTGTGATGACTCCACTGTGGCAAGCCTTCCATGTTAATTGTGGCTTTCATAGGCAGACACATGCGGTCTCATCCACAACTGCCTCTAGCTACACCTGAAACTGATCCAGAGGTGGTTCTCAAAAAAGGAAAGGCCTCTGAAGGAGAAGCTTCCACCGCCGAACCAGGTAATCCGCCATCTCCTTCTGTAGGAAGTCCGTTTTCTCCCCCCTCAGTTTCTTAACAGACCTCCTTATGAGGTATCCCGTTTCCTGAATTTTGGGAGTGTTCCTGTTGAGTTTTCCCCTCCTGGTCTGGGATTGAAGGGAGAACCCTTGTCACTCCCCTATCCTCTAAAGCTGTACTTTGGCGTAGACCCAGGACCACAGAAGATTTCCCCACTCCTATATTTACCACTCCTCCTCTTGTTACTATTACCACTCCTACACAAAGAGGAGCATCTGTTGACTTGAGCCCGTTAGCCTTCTCCTTAAATCCCCTTTTGTTTCCCGTTCCACTTCGAGACTCATTCCCAGTAGCCCCTTCGCGAACTCCATCTCCTCCAAATTCTCCTCCACCTAATATTCCTATGGCTGGTGCTAATCCCCCTCTAAATAGAATGGACGCCATAGTCACTTCCAGATATGCTCCCTTAATCCTACCCCATCCTATGAATCCTCTCCCTACTGGAGATTACTTGAAGTATATGCCCAAGTTCACTGGAGAAGGAGACATAACTGTGGAAGAGCACCTGGCTGCTTTCTACAGTTATGCAGACAACCTGAACATTGAAAATGAAGATGCCTGGATGAGAGTCTTCATCCAGAGCCTGGATGGTGAGGTGAGGAAGTGGTTTAGAGGATTGGCCCTCAGATCTATTGCTGGGATTGAAGCCCTGGATAGTGCTTTCCTGAGGCAGTGGGGTGATAGGAAGGATTTCATGTATTACATGACAGAGTTTGGGTCTTTGAGGAATATGGAAGGAGAGTCTGTCTCTGACTTCTCCAAAAGGTTCAACAAGATGTATGATAAAATTCCTGCCGAAATAAAACCCTCGGAAGCCTCGACCAAGATTTCTTATGCTAGTGCGTTTGGCCCCGATTTCTGTTTTTTATTGAGAGAAAGAAGAGCCACCTCCTTAGCTCAAATGCAAGATGCGGCCATAGAAGTAGAATCCAATGTATTAGCAGCTGATAGACTGAGGAACAAGGCCGACGTAGACAGAAGGAGGGCAAGATCAGAAGCCTCAACTTCTGGCCCATCGGTGCCCTACCCTCAGGTGGATGAACTGACCAAGATGGTGAAGTCTCTGTTTGCAGAGATGGATAGGATGAAGGTGGAGGGGAGGAAAGCATACAAGGGCCCTCAGAACGCCGAAAACAAAGGAGGTTTCAGTAGGCCAAACAATATTACTCCCCCGACTGTGCAAAGAGAGAGGGGACCTAATTGACAGTTTCTTCTCAGAATTTAACATTTCTTTCATCCCGAGAGAGAAGAATACAATGGCAGATTCCTTGGCCACATCAACAAGCAATTTCAAAGTGCCCTTTCCACCCAAATTCATATACGATGTATAAGTAAAATACATGCCCTCCATACCTGACAATGTCAAGCATTGGAAGGTGTTCGAGGATGATCTCGAGGTCAAAATATTCTTGGAGACCGTTGAAGAATTTTCAGAGATGCATATTGACCAAGACTCCGTCTCTGAAGAAGAGCTTGATGGGGGTAATTTTCTGAATAAGATCGCAGAGCGCAACATTATGCAGCTACCCAACAATCATATTTCGAAGGGACTGGTTCCTTTGGAAAGGCTTTTTGATAAAAATGATGTGGCATTAAAAGGGGAGATCTCAGAAGATGACGCTGATACAATTCAGTGCAACATTGGCACTAAGAGTGAGCCCAAGTTGGT
>ML824974.1:13058-66378 GCA_009831015.1 Picea engelmannii
CTTTGGAAAGGCTTTTTGATAAAAATGATGTGGCATTAAAAGGGGAGATCTCAGAAGATGACGCTGATACAATTCAGTGCAACATTGGCACTAAGAGTGAGCCCAAGTTGGTCAAATTGTCAAGAAGTTTGACAAAGGAGTAGAGGTCTGAATACACTAGACTTTTGAAGGAATTTGTTGATGTGTTTGCCTGGACCTACGAAGACCTCAAAACATATGACACTTCTGTCATCGAACATAAAATCCCATTAAAAGGGGAGGCAAAGCCATTTAGGCAGAAGCTAAGACAGATCAATCCTATGCTGCTGCCTATTATGGAGAGGGAAGTGAAGAAGCTGCTACAAGCCCAGATCATCGTACCACTGAGATATTCAGAGTGGGTGGCCATCTTGGTACCAGTAAGGAAAAAGAATGGAGAAATCAGACTCTGTGTAGACTTCAGAAACCTGAACAGGAGCTCACGAAAGGATAATTACCCCTTACCAAAGATGGAACATATACTGCAGAGGGTAACATGAGCGTCCATGATGTCCATGATCGATGGTTTCTCGGGCTACAATCAAGTCTCTGTTCTGCCTGAGGACAGGGAAAAAACGACATTTGCCACGCCATGGGGCACATTCATGTATGCCAAGATGCCGTTTGGATTAATGAATGCAGGGGCAACATTTCAACGTGCCATGGACATAGCTTTCATTGGGGAAAAGGATAAATTTGTGGTCGTCTATCTGGATGACATCACAGTGTTTTCAAAATCTGATAAAGAACACTATTGTCATCTCAGGAAGGTTTTCCTGAAATGCAGGAGTTTTGGCATTTCATTAAACCCCAAGAAATCTATGTTCGCCATGCAGGAGGGAAAGTTACTAGGCCACATAGTATCAGCGGAAGGAGTCAGGATCAATCCTAGCAGAGTTTAGGCAATACAAGCCTTATCAATCTCGAGGTCCAATATTTCCTTGGTAAGATTAATTTTCTAAGGAGGTTTGTGCCTAACTTTGCTGAGGAGGTAAAACTTATAACAACCATGTTGAGGAAAGGAAATGAAGTGAGGTGGACTTCTGAATCGTGAAATTCCTTTGAGCAAATAAAGAAGGCCCTGTCTGAAGCCCCCGTGCTTATCAATCCCGATTATTCCAAGGATTTCCTTATTTTCTCCTTTGCCTCACTTGACATGGTGGCCGCTTTTTTATTACAGACAAACAAAGTTGGGCTAGAGAAGCCTGTTGCCTATTTCAGCCGAGCATTGAGGGATGCCGAAGTCAGGTATGACACTATGGAGAAGCAGGCATATGCGCTGGTAAAGGCTCTCAAGGCATTTAGAATCTATGTCCTGCAGTCAAAAATCATTGCCTATGTCCCCTCAGCTGCTGTTAAAGACATTCTTATTCAGCCTGACATAGATGGGAGGAGGAGTAAGTGGATAGCCAAGATTCTGGAGTTTGACCTGGAAATAAAGCCTACCAAATTGATCAAAGGTCAAGGTTTAGCCAAGCTGTTGGATGAAGCCAATTGCCAAGCTTTGGGGGTAAGTTTCATCAATGAATGCTCAGGAATTCAGCAGGGTTAGCTGTCTGAAATAGACCCTCAAGGGGAGTCCCCATTGGCTCGATGTCCCTGGTATAAGGATGTCATATATTTTCTGCAGGAGTTGCGGCCTCCAGATGGCCTGCAAAGAAACAAAGCAAGAGCTCTGAAGCTCACGGTAGTCAGATACTTCCCTTTCGATCAAACTCTATACTGGAAGGATCCCCTGGGGGTGCTTTTAAAATGCATGGATCCACAAGAGGCCGACAGGATCATGGTTGAATTTCACAGCGGCCTATGTGGAGGGAACCATTTCTGGAAGACCATAGCCCACAAAATTCTAAGAGCTGGGTACTACTAGCCCACCGTATTCACTGATGTCTGCAGAAGGGTCAGAGCCTGCATCAAATTTCAAAGGTTTGCAGGAAAGCAACAGCTCAAGTCTTTGTCGTTAAATCCTGTAGCTGTCTCAGTACCTTTCCAACAATGGGGCCTAGATTTCATTGGAGAAATTCACCCTGCTTCCAGTGGGAAACACAGATGGATCCTGACAGCTACAGATTTATTTACCAAGTGGATTGAAGCTATCTCCACCAGGAGTGCTTCCCACAAGGTAATCATCGGATTCCTGGAAGATCTCATCACAAGATTCGGTTGCCCAAGTAATATTGTCACTGATAACGTAGCCTCTTTCAGGGCTGAGCCTTTAGCCAAGTTCCGTGAGCAATTTGGGATCAAACTAATTCACTCCACCCCATACTATCCCTAGGGAAATGGTTTGGCAGAGTCTTCCAACAAAAGCCTGATAAGGATCATCAAAAGACTGATGGAAGACAACAAGAAGGCCTGGCACTCAAGATTGAAATTTTCTCTATGGGCCGATCGAGTGACCATGAAGAGATCTATAGGCATCTCTCCTTTCCAATTAGTCTATGGAACAAAGGTTGTTTTTCCTTCTCATTTGGCCATTCCTGTAGAAAAATTCCTCCAGGATCATCAAGAGGAACCTGATGACCTGATCATAAGAATTCATCAACTGGTAGAAGTCCAGCAGGCCAGAGAGCAGGTAATGGGCAAAATTCAGGACCATCAGTAAAGGATCAAGCAGGTTTTTGATAGGAAAGTCAAGAAGGAAGAGTTTCAGATAGGAGACCTGGTACTGAAATGGGATGCTCCTAAACAAGATAAAGGCAAACACGGAAAATTTGAAGCCCTGTGGATCAGACCTTTCAAAGTATCCGAAGTATTCTCGAATAACACCTATAGGGTACGGGATTTGAAGAATCAAGAAGTTTTCAATGGCCCTGTGAATGGGCATTTCCTAAAAAGATTTTTCTCTTGAGCCGCACATGGCTCTTTCGCGGTTGTAAATATTGTTTTGTCTTTCTGTCTTTAAGTTTTAAATAAATGACCCCATATCCCAACAACAAGGCACTGGAGCTGCAAAATGAGTCCTTAGAGCATCGCAGGGACGACTCTATCCCCCATGGAGCCTAATGTTAGTAACATTTCTTGTCCTCGACACAAGAGTATTCGAGTCTACAAGTTGCATGAGAAGCGCCCGAGCGCAGCATGGAAAATCTCGTTTCAAGCTTTCAAGCGAGTAAGCGGGTGAAATTATATTGTCAATGGTCCAGATTCATCCATAGGAGAAGATCGACGGTTGGCGGGAAATCACGGTTAGCGGAGGTGCGCCGAGATTAGCGCAATGGATAGTAGCCATCCATCCAAAGGACACGTGGCGTGAGACCTAGTCGCGTCGGCGTTTCAACATTTGGAAGTTCGAAGGGTGAGGGTTCTATGTTTTTCTACATCTCGAAACCCCGAACCCCGAAGCGCCGAAAGCGCCCAAAGTCAGGCCCGCAGTATCACAGAGAAATCTCAACCGTCCATCCAAAGCAGACACCTGGTGCACGATTGGGCTCCTCGCCTTTTCGCCCATCACGACTTCGAGGCGCAAGCAACAACTCCTTCATAATCTCGAAGCATCACCGAGTGAGTTCAGGACCGTTAGATATGAGAGGGACGCGTGGTGCCCAATTAAGCCATCTCGGCGATTCGCTCATCACGACTGAGATAAGCAAGGATTATCTCCTTCCCATTCATGAACGTCGAAAGCACCTTTGAGGGTAAACACAGGGTCACAGCCCGTGGTCACTTGGGAAATAAAAAGAGCTGTGCAAAAGGGGCCAAAGGCGTCGAGTCTAGTCGCCGAAAGAATCATCGCGATCTCCAGGTGCCATCGGATTCGACCTCAATCCTGGTCTTCGCTTGGAGTAAGTGAAGGTGAGAAGGGGTGGTTGAAACCTCTCCTCATTCATTAAGTGCGAGGTATGGAGGGTCTGGCAAGCGGTCTGCTCGAGAGGGTCTTGCGTACCCATTTTTCCAAAGAAGCCAGGCCGAGTCCTCGACTAGCTGGAGGAGGTCTGCACACGCTATCTCGACACTTAGTGGCTTAGCTACTCCCCTTGCAGGAGCCAGGCACAGTTAAGGTGGCGTCTGACAAAGAATACCCGTCCGAATTTGGCTGAAGGGACACCAAGCCTTGGATGACCGAGCACACCGATGTTAGGCGAATTTCTCTGAGTATATAAACTCAGTCTTTGTATTTTGTAATCTATCAATGGTTGAGCAAGGCTCCCGGTTGTAAAGATTTAATGAAGCACTGTTATTTCTTGTTATGCATGGACTCTTGAGATTTCTTGCCTTATGAATGTCAGTTTCTTTCACGTCTTTGTTTACACTGCATTAGAGCATCTCGAAATTGGAGGATCCAGTCGAGTTGTAACTATTATAGGATGATGTAGGTTGGATCACTGTAACAGTTGCATTGTTTCTAATCGGTCCCTGTGATTTCCTTAGCGCTGAACGACTTGGAATTGGAGGATCCAGTGAAGTCCCCCTTTCGGTTTCTCGAAGCCCTGAACCAAGAGGATCTTGCATTCAAAGTTTTTCTTCTAGAAACTACTGAAAGGACTGTTGCCTGAGGTAGTTTGTTCACTCTTCTTACCAAGTATTCCACCTGATCATCTTTTAAGCAACTTACTGACTGAAGTTAGATCAAGACCTCCTTTGTTCCTTTCATACCAAACTCAATCCCTGAGTTAGAGTGATATCTCCCTGAGTCTCTACCCATTTGATCACCCATTAAATCTATCGTGACATAAAACTGATGGGCATTGGGCTCTGCTCTTGCAAGCAATCCAGGAGTGACTTATGACGCTAACACTCATGACTAACTTCGTTGAGTTGGCAAGCTTTTCTTGTAATATTACTTTGCACAGTTAAATGATTTTAAGTTAGATTTCTTTCGAAGAAAGCATTAAGTCGAAATAAATGTGATTTGCCTCGATATAAACACCATTAATTAACCACCTTTTCATAAATGAATTTAGTAGTTGTGTCCATAAGGATAACATTGAATGTGACATCGAGAAAAGTGAAAGAAGGGACACATCACGACGGAGAGTCAGAGTGAGAGACTAGAATGGAAGGGCAAGTCTACGAGTCTGAAAGTCTGCAAGTCTGCAAGTCCAAAATAGATGAAATGGTTAAGTGTTGATATACGTTGGGTGGGCTGTGAGAGGAGTACAAGCATAACATGTAAGTCTGCGAGTCTGAAATTCTACCAGTCCAAAAGTATAAAATACAAAAAATAAACTAAGTGTGGTATTCTTGATACAACAAAGAAAGGGAAAAGGGGATATGTAAGATTTGGGGAAGAATTTTATAGAAGGGGAAAAGAAAAGGTAAGAAAAGAAAAATGAAGATAGAAAGAAAGGGGAAGAACAAATGAAACTCAACAACTGGCTCCAACTGTGGGATGATAACCCCTGTGGGTTGTTAAGAATCTAGAATCTCGCGACCATATGTCTTATCCTTTGGATAGTGGAGTTGAAATAGTGAGGATATCAAAAAATAAAAACAAAAATTATGTGCAAAGAGAAGAGAGTATTTAAATCGAAGAAAATTTTCAAATGTTTCCCATTGACAGGAAACATCAACATCTTTCCCTTCATATCTTTCAGCATGTATGAGTTGAAACCCTGAGTTTTCTCAATGAGGTAAGGCCCAATCCAAAGTGCTTTGAACTTCATATGCATCGACGACTTCTCTTTCGCTTTGTTCAAGAGAAATACAAATTCATCCTTTTGAAAATTCTTGATTTTTTCACTTTGATTGATTTTTTTTAACATTCTATTGCCTCGGTGATATTTTCTTCAAAGCCTCATTTCTTTCTTATTCTAATCTCAACAATTGATTTAATCTCTTCTGCAAAGGGGGAGTACCTCCGGTGTCCTCTAAGTTGACTACATAAGTCAAAGCATTCAATTCAAGGCTAATTGACATCTTCGCTTCTTTTCCCTAAACCAACATGTAAGGAGACATTCCAATGCTATCCTTTGGTGTCATTCTGCTTGCCCATAAAGTGTCTATCAACTTCAAGTGCTAATTTTTCTGATTTCGATCAATAGTATTCTTCAAGATTTGAATCAATGCCTTATTTGTAGACTCGGCAAGGCCATTTCCTTATGGATAATAATTCGATGATTGTCCCATTACAATGCCATATTCTCCACAAAAATTTGTGAACTTTGATCCAATGAAAATTGAGCCATTATTTGTAATAAATTCCTCCTAAACACAAAACCTCAACAAGATATTATCCTTGAGGAATTTAATCAATTCATCAGAATCATCCCTTTTCAATGTTGTTGCTTCTTGCCAATTCTTGAAATAGTTTGTAGTAGTGAGAATGTATAGGTGCCCCTTACTTGATTTTGGATTTATTGGCCTAATGACATCCAACCCCCATTGTGTGAATGGTTGTTTTACTAGTATAGGTTACAAAGGCATTGCATGCCTCTTCATCTTTCCTGAGAATTATTGACAGGGAAGGCATCTTCTCACCATCACATATGAGTCTTTGAAAATTGATGGCCAGTAATATCTGACTCTTATTATCTTATTTGTTGTAGAAGTATGTGCAAAATGTCCTCCACATATGCCTTCATGAAAATCTTGTATCAACTCTTGGGACTTCTTTTCATCTACACATCTCAACAACATGCCATCATAGTTTCTTCTGAACAATATCTCAACAATCAACACATATTGTCTTGACTTCAAATTTAAATTTCTTCTTCCTTTGAAGTCACGCTGATGGGAAATTGAACGGATCTTAAATATAATACAATGTATTTGTACCACTCCGAGTCAACTATATGCTTTCCAATTGAAATAGAAACCATTCCATTCGAGGCATTAGTATCCGCAATGAGTTTGCACAATCCTTTCCCTTTGAATTCTTTCAAAGGCTTGATTTCAATGTCATACTCTTGAATTTTTTCTAGCCAATTCACCCATTTCTCTTCACTTAGTTGTTGGTTCAAAAGCATGTTTACTGGGGAGGATGGAACGTAAGCTATAACATGATAATTTAAAATATACGTTTGAAAATGTGCTACTTCTTTCACAAGAGACAACGCCCACTTCTCCAACTCTGAGTATCTTAATTCGTAATCATGGAGGGTCTTACTCACAAAGCTGATTGGTAAATTTTTACCTTTATCATTTCTTTAGGTAAGGACTGATGCTATAACACTTTCTGTAGCAAAATAACACATGATAAAATCTCTTTGAAAATCCGAACTGATAAGCACCAGTGTTGTAGTAATTGCTCTTTTAATGTTATTAAATGCCTCATGTGTATTTGAAGTCCATTCAAACCTTTGGTATTTATTCAACAATAGATTAATCAATTTCACTATGCTCTCATAATCAGGAACAAACCTCCACACAAAATTTATCTTTCCGAAAAAATATTGTACTACTTTCTTAGAAGATAGAGGATTGAGTTCATTGATAGCCCCGACCCTTTCTAGATCAATATAAATTCCTTCTTTATAGAAAATATTCCCCAACAACTTTCCTTCAGTTACAACAAAAAAACATTTCTTCGGATTCAAAGAAACCACAAACAATCTACATATTTCAAGCACTTGTCTCAAATGATGGATATGTTCTTTTCTTGTCTTTGAATGGACCATTAGATCATCCTGGTAATCTGCCATAAATTTTCCTATCATATTCTCGAATGCATGGTCCATATCCCTTTGGAAAGTAACTCCAATATTTTTAAAACCAAATGGCATATGCATACATCTCCCAAGGTGTTATGAAATCTATCTTAGGCATGTCTTCTTCTTCAACTAGAACTTGATTATCAAGAAAAACCATCTAACACGGACATGCAAGCAGACCGAGGAACTTGTTGAAGAAGGAATTCCATGTTAGGTAGGGGATAATTGTCTTTTATGCTTGCTTTATTGAGATCTCTAAAACCCACACACATTCAAATTTCCCTAGTCTTTTTCCTCACAACCACTGGGTTTGAGAGCCAGTCAGAATGTCTGATGGGATATATTATTCCATCTTTCTTAAATTTTCGTAACTCGATCTTCACCAATGGCTTTAACTTGACATTCATCATTCTTATTTTTTGCTTAAATGGATTTGCTCCTCTTAACGGAATAATATGTTGAAATATTGATTTATCATAGGATTTCAAGTCATCATAACTCCAAGCAAAAATATCAAAATATTCTTTGAAAAGGAAAATATATTGATTGAGTTCTTCAAATGTACAATCAACCCCTAAATTTATGTACTTTAGGGAACTATCCATTCCAATATTGATTTTCTTTGTCTCTTGTACTTTTCAAAATCACACTTCTTCCTTGAGACTTTTTGTATGATCATCTCATGTGAAAAGAGACTCTAATTGGACACAATTATTTAGAACATGAGCAATATTATCATCTTCATCATCATTTTCATTTTCTAGAAAATCTTTTAAGTATTCATCATTTTCAAACACTTGGAGATAATCTTGGTTATCTGGTAGTGAGGGTCAAAAAACTCTTTTTACTTGAAAAGATGTCTCACTGTGGATGTCATATGGATTTGACAATGAAGCGACCAATGCTAAAGAATCTACTTTTTGATTTTTATCCCTTGGGATAAAAGATATATTGAAAGAACTAAAGGCCTCCATTAATTCATTCACTCTTTTGAAATATAGTTTGAGCCTTTCCTTTTTAATCTTATACTTCTGAGTGATCTTATTTATTACTAACTCTGAGTCCCCGGTCACAATCAAATGTTCAATTTTCATCTCCAACACCATGGCCATTCCTTGAATTAAGGCTTCATACTCTGCTTCATTATTTGTACAAGAGAACTCAAGTATGATGCCATGTGGGTATACGATCTTCTCGAGGCTTTGGAATACAATCCCAAATTCACTCCCTGAGCTTGAACAAGCTCCATCGAACGACATTCTCGAACAACCATCAAAAAATTATCTTCACTCTTTATGTCCTCTATTTTCTCCATATCCAAGATGGCATAGTTCCCAACACCAACATCTATATAATCTTCCATCAGTTCATTATCCTTCTTTTTGAAAGAAAATTGTCCCCTGGGTTCGTGAGGAACCTTGATCATTGCTCCATCCTTGTCTCTTAACATCACACAACTTCCATCATTCATTATATAGCCACCAATCATGGAATATCAATCTCTTCCGAGGAAAAATCCATATGCTGGAGGAAGGTCCACCACCACAATAGTGAAAATTGTAATGATATGAGGAGCAACAATAATCCAGACATAAATATCCTTAATTTCTCCATAAGATGGTACTTGCTTGGAATCAATTGCATAGATGATTTCGCCTGCTTCATAGTACTTGGTGCAACTCATTCCAAGTGCCTCCATCACCGCCAAAGGCATGATATTGTTAGTCACACCAGAATCTACCAAACAATTGTGGAGCAAAATGTCATGATTCTTTATTGAAATGTAGAAAGGTGGAACTTTGCCTCTTAATTTCACCGCTGATGTATTTTGACTCTGCTTTGGGTGTGTAATAACCACTTCAATTCTCCCAGCTGGCTCATCCAACAGTTTTAGGATGTTTTCCCTTTGTTGGGGAATTTTTACTACTTCTATAAAAGGCAGAGTAATCCTTAACTTACTTAGATCATTAACAACATTGTATATCATATGAAGGGGATTACGAGTCTTTTTTTGCTTTTTGACTTTTGTGCTAGTTGTTTTACCTTTATTATTCTCTTTATCCTTATATTTTTCATTCTCTTTTTCAAAGTTCTCTTTATTCTTTGAATTATTTACAAGTGCCCATGTTTGGAAAACATTTTCTTAAGGGATAGGATCAATTTCATCTTCTTCAAATATGTACATGGATGTCTCACATTCATCTGTCTCTACAGGTTCAAAAATTTCTTATGGCATATAATCATTTTCTAGCTCAACCATTTGCTCATTGTATGACTCAACAAATATTACTGTGTTCGGAGTTGGCTGTCTGAGAACCCTCTGTATTTTTTGATTGCCGACATTTTCAAACCTCATTCTTTGATCTTTGGTAGGGTTCCTTCTTTTCTCTAGAACTGACATCCTCAGATTAGGCATGTAGTTATCATTCCTTCTTAATCTTGTGATTTCATTATGCATTTGTCTGATGGTTCTATTCATCTATGCAATCTCCATTCTTTGTTTCATCCCCTGTGTTTCAACGAGATCCATTTTCACATCCAAGATAGTTCCTTTAAAGAATCCTCCACTGTCTGCTTGATTTTCACCAGGCTGCGCCTTTTTCTCTTCATTATTTTTCAAACTATATGCTCCTTGATAAAAAATATTCAAATTATCCATCTTCCTTTGTAGTATTCCCAAGATAATGTCAGGGTTAGTGCCTGTTTCAATCATTATTTCCTCCATCTCCCTAGCTTTGATCATTGCTTCATCCAAAGTCTCAATTTGAGAAGCTCTGATGGTGAACTTCACATTGGATGGCATGGCATTTTTGTAACAACCAAGTATTACTAGATCATTAGGCCTCTTTTGTTCATGGATTTTATTCAATGTTTTATTGAATTTGAAATTGAAATCTCTTATTCTCTCACTTTTCTTTAGACATATTTGGGTGAAGTTGGTAAGAAGTGTATGATAAGCGACTGGAAGAGAAAACATGTTTAAGAACATCATTTCAAGATCATCAAATGAGCTGATTAATATTGTGGGCAATGATGTGTACCAATCATAAGCATGGCTCGACAAATTTTGGAGAAACAACCTTACCATCACTTCATCATGTTTAATAAGATGGAAATCACAAACATCCAAAAATAGACCAACATGTCTTTTAGCATCAATCATTCCATCTCCAGAGAATGTTTTCAAAGTACCTTTAGGAAGAACATGGAGCTCAGGTTGTTCTCCTTGAAAATCAAGAGGGGAGTCTCTTATCCTTCTTATGTTTCTGTACCTTTGTTCTCGTCTTTCTTCATGTCGCCCTTCTTCTTGTCTTTCTTCATGTCTCCCTTCTTCTCACCTTTCTTCATGTCTTTCTTCTCTTGGGTTTTCTCTATCAACCATGTATAAAAGTTTCTCTTTTTATTCAAAAGTATGATTTTCAAATTATGAGAGGCGCAACTGCTTGATCTTGCTTCTTGTGATTGGTCCTTTGTACTTGTTTAGCTTCAATTTATACCTTTCTCTTGCACTCTTCTAGCTCATCTTTCGTTTCTCCGGTCTTGTCTTTCGCCTCTTCTTTGTCTTCGAAGAATTTCTCTTTCTTCTTCTTGAACTAGTGTTTCCCAAGACCTTTCCAGTTCTTCTCTTGTTTTAGCTATTGTTATTGCAAGATTGTATAATTGGTGTAGAATACTTCGTTGGTTGTTCAATCCAATTTTTAACTGGGGTTTGTTAGCATGCGGTAAATTCATATGATTTTATGGTCTAAAACCAACTTTAAAATATTCAAGTTTGTCCCCAATATGGTCGCCAAAAATGTTTATGCTTGAATCCCTCGGGACAGAAATGGAAAACTCACGAGGATATGAATCCTCTTGCATTTTTAAAGAGGTGGTACTCTTCTTTGGATTATGATATTCTATGTAATTTCAAATCAAGAATAACATGGGACCATATCACACAATATATTCCAATCTTTAATGCTTCAAGAAAAATCAAAATGTTGAAAAGTAAAAGAATATTTATAAAAGAGAATTCCTGAGAGGTGGACTAGGAATATCAAACATCACATATTACAAAAAATAAAAATATCCTTACATCCATCATAGCATAAATAAAGATTCCGATCACATTAAAATATAAAAGAAGTTGGTCTGATCACAGGAGAGAACTTTTAAAGAGTAATACTTATAGAGCTCAAAATAAAATTATGATAGTCCAATTTCAAACACTTTATAATCAAAACTCAGAGTTATAAAATACAGTCAAAATTGATACCAAATTAGTTCTCTACGATTTCTAAAAAAAAATAATGTCTATTAGAATGCATGAAATTAAGGCCTGTTTCCAATGGACTGGGATTGGGGCTCCGGTGGACCATAAATAAAACATGTACAAGAAAGTATGAAGTGGAAAGAGGAACATGGAAGGATCTCGAAAGAAGACAAATAATAAGTTTATCAGGATTTGGTTATAATTTTCTAGTTAAATAAGAAGAATAACTGGATGAAAACTGATAACGAAACAAAATGTAATCAACATAGATTTACTATGATGGAATCTCTCTCCTTCATTTGCTCGTTGTTGTTTCTTTTGTACCCTTGCTTGTTGCGGTTAGATTACCAATTGTAACTTCTTCTGCTAGTATTTCAGAAATCTTGGCAATTGAGTTGTTTAACCATTCTTGAATATAATTCCTTAACAGGGAAACAATCACTTCTTGTTTTACTTTAATATTCAACAAATCATTTTCGATTCCTCTATAATCAATAGATAAATTTTGTAAAGTATTCTCAATATCTTCATTTCTATTGGTATACTCAACAAGCCAACCGTCAATATCATCACGTGTGAACTCAATTATAGTATCAAAATTTTTCACTGATTCCCTTTTTAACTCTTCAATTTGGTCTTCAAATTGTTGTCAAGTCATGAGCATTGAATTTGAGATAAACTTAGGGTTCGAGACTTCAATAGTGGCACCAACGATATCTAAATTAATAATTTTTGAGTGTGCTTTCATCTTCCTTCTTGAAAAATCAATCAATTGAGTTGACAATCCCTTCAATACATTGATTCTTTCAATATAGCAGGCCTTTAGTTGCTTGATACAGCTCGGGGAAGGTAAATCTTCTTGCTTTCTCATATGCCTGGTCATTGCTGAAACCTTTACTACAAACATCACAACTCAATTTGTATAAAAACCTTCATCATTTTCAGATTTGTATTCAAATATTTGCTGGTGTTCTGAATTCTGAGGCCTATAGAGGCAAGGCTTTTTGATAAATCCCATAACTCTAAAATCAAAGATATTATTTTCTTTGTGTTCTCCTTGAAAAAATGTTGAGTGGCAATAATCAATATTGAAACTCCTTTTACTCTAGCACTTGACTCTGGGGTTTCTTGAAAATGTTTCTCGCGTCGAATCATGGCAATGGGGGAAGCCATAATAGGTGGATGCATGAGAGTTGCTTCCAATTCCTTAATTTTTTCTTTCAACCAAGTGTTTTCTTCCTCCATATTGGCAATTGAAAAATCCAGTGCATCCCCTGTAACTTTGTGAATGGATGCAATCTAGAAGGAAACATGTTCCATGTATCAATGGTAGACCACAACTTTCCACTTTTACTCTTCGTGGTTCTTTCAAAGACCAATTTCTTACAATCTCTATCAAATGAGGCATTTTGTACAACAAAAGTACATTCATAAGAAAATATCTCATCCTAGACCATAAGTGAAAAAATATGTTGTACATCTTCTCTAGCAGGTTCTTCTTCATCTTGGAAAGTGATATTCTTGATATCCACATCTAGGTCCATATTGTTCAGTAATAAATCATGTTCAGGTGCATGTGTTTCTCCTCCCTCTTGCTGTGAATTAGTTCTTTTTATTTTAATATTTAACTTGTGGGGGTTCTCTAAGTTCCCTTGAGGAGGGTTTCTTTCTTCATCATCCCCTGAATTATTACTCTGGATTTTTCTTTGCTGTGATGTCATGGACTAAGGGATTATCTTAGGTAGAACACTTCCTTGAGAAGCAATGAGTGATTGAGCATTCTTCGCATTTGAAGGCTTACCTATTTCCTTGTGATGTTTTGTGGTAATTATGATAGTTTTTGTATCGTTGAAGTCTCTGTCAGCTTCTTGAATATTAGGGTCATGGCTATCATTCTCCTCTTCTCTGCTTAGAAATGAGTTTATGAGTGCAGGACTGCGTTCGACTGAAATCAAATGATTGTAAAAAAGATGACTAGGGTCAAACCCCTTGATTTCTTTTGCATATCTCAAGATGGAATGGTCGAAATAGGAAGCATATTCGTCAATCTTGGAAATTACTATTAGAAGAATTTCACCAACTTTCCAAGGAAGAGGTATGAATTGATTCTTTGTTTTCTCAGAAAAGGTGTGAAACTAGAATCTATATTGTCTATCCATTTCAATAATGAACAATTTATTAGATACATAGCACAGAAGAAAAATGTTTTTTTTTTTTTTCGTTAGAACATAAAACCTTGATGATATTATAATCATCCATTTTTTTAAGAATTCCTTTCCCTTTTAGAAAAGTTGACACCTCCAATGGGAGTCGAGAAGTATCTTTCCAAATAAGAACATCTTAAATTTAGACACAAAATCATTATATACTTCATAGAAATAGTGGCCAACTTTCTTCCTCCATAAAGCTTGATACCATGTGGTCACATGGTCCACCTTTGTGTTTACCCTTCTGGCAATATTTAAACCCTTAAAAGTATGACAATGGGTAATAGCAAATACCAAATAGGATGACATATAAAATTTCTTCTTAGACTTGAAAATTTTCAGTAGTCGAGTAATCTCATTTGAAATAATCTTTGTCGAGTTGAAGATTGTGTTTTTGTGAACAATGAAATGCAATACATATAATGCCAATCGAGGAATTGTTTCTATAGAGTCTTGGCTAGAAATTCGAACAAATAACCAGGCAATTTATTTATAAGGTTTTTTCAAAGAAATTACTTGAATACCGGATATGTCTTCTGGCATTGATGCAGGATCCTGTAAATACTCTTGAAGAAGTTCGATTCCATTATTTTTTCTTTTTATAAAATTCTTGGATTCTTCCTCTTTGTAAACCAGGTTTGGCTCTGAAAATTTCAACATCTCCCTAAATATTGAAGGCACCAAGGAAACACGAGAACCACTCTGCAATGAGATGACCCTTTTGTTCTGGATGATTTTTTCGATGCACCAGGTGATGATATCTTCACATTCAAAGACCTCTGGGATGCAACCTGCAAGAACTATCCCTGAAGTCCACACCTTGTTGTTTTGTTTACCCAACATATTTGAATAGTACCAATACGACCAGGACCAACGATATTTCTGATCTTCTCTGGCGAAGAGGTTCAAGGTATCTCCACAGATCTGCTATTTTCTCATGACTAACTTCGTTGAGTTGGCGATTTTTTCTTGTAATATTACTTTGCATGGTAAAATGATTTTATGTTAGATTTCTTTCAAAGAAAGCATTAAGTCAAAATAAATGTGATTTGCCTCGATATAAACACCATTAATTAACCTCCTTTTCATAAATGAATTTAGTAGTTGAGTCCATAAGGATAACATTGAATGTGACATCGAGAAAAGGGAAAGAAGGGACACGCCACGACAGAGAGTCAGAGTGAGCGACTAGAATGGAAGGGAAAGTCTACGTGTCCGAAAGTCCGCAAGTACGAAATTCTAAAATAGATGAAATGGTTAAGTGTTGAGATACATCGGGTAGGCTATGAGAGGAGTAAAAGCATAACATGTAAGTCCACGAATCTGAAATACAAAAAATAAACTAAGTGTGATAAATCTTGATACAACAAAGGAAGGGAAAAGGGGATATGGAAGATTCGAGGAAGAAATTTATAGAAGGGGAAAAGAAAAGGTAAGAAAAGAAAGGGGAAGATAGAAAGAGAGGGGAAGAACAATTGGAACTCAACACAACCTCGTGCAACAAGGTGAAATAATGGCAACAGATAGAAGAAGGGTCTAGGTATACACGATCCTACATGAATAGTGAAAAGGAATGGTGACCTTGTGATGAGTCGTAAAGTTGACATCTTTTGCTACTCTTTTTCCTTTATTTTAATTCCTATTTGCTTACCCATAACCTTGTTTTAGTCCATTTTAACGCTCATATGTGTGATGGAGGTTCAAGATGTTTTTCAGTTGCATTTCTTTAGTATTTCATTTAAATTCTTGATTAAACATTAGAAAAAGAATGTATTTGCATTTATCTTTGAAAAATGGATTAGTTTACTTATTGCTGCAGGTCCATATCAGAATATTCATGAACCAGGTCTTCTAGAATTTTGGTATGAGACATCATTAGGTTGAAATAGACACCACAAAAAATCTCAACAACCCTGATCATATTTTGAGAGATATCAATGCTTTACCATATCTATAGTAATATGCTCTTGTTCCAAATTTGTATGGTCAATAATTTGAATTTCCAAAACATACTTCAACAATCAACTCTGCCATGGATCTAGAAGCATCATCAACCATCTTGGAACTATTCACGATTTTAGTTATGAGTTAATAAGCAAGGATCTTGGAACCATTTATGAGTTGGTTTTGAGTTGATAATTATTATCAAATTGTTGTAACCACTTGAGAATCTTGTAGATATACATTTAATATTTGTTATTTTTGTTTCAAGAAAGTTTGTGTATAAAAGAGAGTGCCATATCCATTCTATGAGAGAGGACTCTTATAGAAACAATCCAAATTATGATGGAATAAACCACAATTTCATGAGATCTTTTTTTTTTAACAGGAACAATTATATTTGTATTTAGAAAAAGGCCTGGATTTCTCCAAAAACAACCATAATTACAAATTTCCCATGGGCCAAATGTGCATCATAAATGACTAATGTCTTAGTTCCTATACCTATCTGTAGTCTCTGAGTTGAATTGATGCAGTTTATACAAAAATTCCATGGGAAGATGTCTACAAAGGAATAGAGCAAATACAAAACTTTGTTAAACATGCAAAACTGATGCAAATGCAGATTTGTGTCCACTTGATTATGCTTATAGGCCTCATTCTCCTGAGTTGCTATTGGGTCTGGCTGTTCTGCCTGCATTTTTGTTGGGTCCATAGGAGAAATCAAGTGCATTTTTTGGTGGGATGCTTCGTTTGAAGCTCTAGATTCTGCAGATACAACTGGATGATTGTGCTCTTGGGCGCCTTGTTGTTGCTGAGACCGACGAATGGAGAAAATCAGAGTTGATTTCATGTTGACAATGTGCATGACTAGGGAAAATTCCTCATTATGGTGTTGCTCCCGGGCTTGAAATTTCGAAGATTTTTGTTCCATTTTGGTTTTATGCGCTTCAATTTCCTCTTGTTGTGATTGTACGTGTACTTGTATTCTACCAATGACACATTCCGAGAAATAGCAGTCACCCCTGCTACAACGACACATAATTGTGAGGGATTTTTGGTGTCCCAACAAAGATATGAGAGCCCAGAGATTAATTGAGTCAAACTGAAACCAAATAGTGTCACCACCTTTGAGATTCAAATGCATACTACTAGACAATAGAACACGATGGATAAGAGCCAACGTCATGAATTCGGTGAAATAAGTTCCATGCGTGAGGATGAAGAGGGATGAGGTGAAGGCCATATGTCCCATAAATGTCCAGGTCGTGAGAATATGGTTGCAAGGGGGATTGAGGCGTACAAAGTACAAGTTCCCACATGAGTGCGAGGGCGAAGTCATGACACAAGTGACATAATGCAATTTGAGGGGACACAAATTTGAAGGAGGGCGTCAGTCATGAAACCAATTGACATGTGGAAGAGGTTTAAGGAATGTGGAGAGAGCGAGGGAAAGAGATTTTCCATAGGTGAGATGCAACAAATTTTCTAAGAGAAGAAGCATAGGAGGTGAAGAATGCTTAGGGAATAGGTTTATAACAAATTGTAGTACCTTGCTTTAGTTTCTCGGTAACAAAATGTTTTGCTTCTTTAGCGAGAGAGTCAGATATAACATTTTGAGATCTGTAAACATGGTAATAGTTGACTTTATCAAATTTATGTTCCATGTTTTGATTCTTAGAATATTTCTGGAAATATTGGGATGTGCGGTCTTGATATTTTTGCATAGTCCCCTTATGATCTATTGGATGGATTAAGGTGAATTCCCATGAAGACTGCGAGCATATCGACCTGATTATTAGTGGATTTTCCTAATCCCCAAGGGAAATCCATAACCTAGTTTCCTTCGGAGTCGAATACGACTCCCCCCCCCCTCGCCTGCCGCCCCTCATGATATCTTCTTTACTATAGATTGCATTTTTCTATTTTTTTGTGTAGTTTGGTTTGATTTAATTTAATATTATTGTAATTTAATTCATTTCCATGTTCTTGGGAGGTAGATCTCACTCCAATAGATCACGGTCATCTATTATTTCCTTGTGTGTGTGTGTGTTCTTTTATTTCTGCAATTTGATTTCCTTCATAGTCTTTTAATTTCCCACAATGCAATTTCCAATTTATAGACTAGTTTTTATCAAAGTTTGCCAACAATGAGAGCTATAATCTATGGAAATAGGAAGTGCTTAAAGCATGTGAAGAGATTTCTTGGAGACAAAAAGGTCCCAGTAGCATGATCAAAATTCAAGTACATGATCATTTCCAAGAGTGATCGAGTTATATTTTGATTTATGAAGTGTGGTGCGTTTCCTTTTTGCAATGGCATTTAAATTTGTAGATTAGTGATGCAATTTCCTTTTCTTAGAAGCATATTAGATAAACTAGTGCAAGTTAGGAATTGTATCTTGAACATACAATGCACAACATATCACAAGCATTTGAACCTCGGGTTGATAACTTAATGCACAAGCTCTTTGATTATTGAGGTAATTAATTATCCTATCACCTCATTCAATAGATAAGGTGACCTTTTAACGTCCAATTATCAAAACAATTTTGTCGATTTGTTTGATATAGAGGCGACCTACGACTGTTGTAGATATTCTAGTGAGAGCACTTAAGATGTTGCAGTTTGGATGAGAGGGAACCATGAATTGACACTTATGCCCCCTACAGATATCCTTGTTCAACTTTTTTTTGACTCATGAATCCTTGGGGAAATGCTTCATGGATAAAAAGAAGAATGTTAATCTTTGTTAGATATTACTATGTATTAATTATGTAGTAGGGATAATGCTATTATACTCCACATTTTTTTTCAAATATTGTTTTCAGTTTTCTTTAAATTTATAGCATATTCTTTTTCCTTTGACAAAAATAGTTATATTCAAGAGGGATGAATATACATATTCCTGTCCCAAAAATAGAGGCTACTTACAACATACATATTAGACCTATCATCCTTACCACTTCATCCTTCAAAACAACATAATTTCTCTTCTATGGAGACTGCGTATGTAATATCCCTCGGCCGAACCCAATTGTAAATGTAATATAAATGTACTTAAGTTGGTGAGCTGTTTTGACCTCATTTGGTAATGCACGTCATGTGGCATAGTGCGCGCATGAACTGCGCAGTAAAATGATGTAATATGCACATTCTAGGATACCACACGCAGTAACTAAGGTGCGTGCAGTATGGAGGACAACGAGCTTCGTGTACATGATATGTGTTATAGGCTGGTGAGCTGGTTATTATAAGCTAGGATGCTTATGTTTTGGTATTTGGCCAGAACGTCTAGATGTCAAAGGGAAATGCGCCTACTTTGTACATGACTCATGATTAATATAAAATACATCGCTGCGTGCAGACCGACCATGATAAAAGAGATGGGGGACTGAACTTCACTAGTTAGGGAAAGGGAGGGCCAAAAGTCAAGGGAATATTATATTAATATTTCCTAAAGCATAAAGTATGGATAATTATTTTATCCTAAGTTCTAAATTTGGGGACAAGTGGACCAAAGTAACTTCCGATATGACAAGTGTCAAGTTGGGGACATGCATTCATATTGTGGGGGACTTATCTCATTTGGTGACTTTTCACGAGATTCCTTACCATCAACCTCACCATCATTCTCACCATCAATTTCGCGAAGAGTTCATAGTGATTCCTTTCCACACTCAATTATCCAGTCTGTTGTAACAGAGATCAAAAATTGATTGCGCTGCCCAAGGCTCTGGTTCTTGCATATGGATAGATTTTCTCCATGGTGGCAGAGGGTTTTTTTAATTGGGTTGTTGTTATGTTGTCTGATTAATCTAGCAGTATGGATCTGAAACATGACAAGGGCTTTTTTGGTGAATTGTAGAGCCAACAACTTTAGTTCCACTGGCCCATGGATGCAAACAAGTAATTCTTGTTGGTGATCCAATTCAATTGCTTGCTACGGTACTTTCTTCAAAAGCTGAACAGTTTGGATACGGCATGAGTTTTTTCAAGAGATTTCAATTGGCTGGCTATCCAGTTCAGATGCTCAAGACTCAGTACCGTATGCATCCTGAGATAAGGGAGTTCCTTTCAAGAGAATTCTATTCAGAGGCTTTAGAGGATGGTGATGATGTTCTACATCAAACAAAGCGTGCATGGCATGAATATCGTTGCTCTGGGCCATTTAGTTTCTTCGATATAGAAGGAGAAGAATCTCAACCTACAGGAAATGGTTCTTGGGTGAACATTGAAGAAGCAGAATTGGTTCTCCTCTTATATCGACATTTGGTAGCAAAATATCCTGAACTTAAAGTAGGATCTAAAGTGGCTGTCATCTCACCATATAAGCAAAAAGTTAAGCTAATACGTGAGCACCTTCGTGATGTCGTTGGAGTGGAAAGCAACTCGACTCATTGATGTGAATACAATTGATGGTTTCCAGGGAAAGGAAGAAGGATGTGGCAGTCTTCTCTTATGTACGAGCCAATGATTGGGAAAGGCATTGGATTTGTATCTGATTTTTTCCGTATGAATGTTGGCATTACAAGAGCAAGGGCATCTATGTTGGTGGTTGGCTCTGCCTCAACATTGATGCAAGATAAGCATTGGAGCAATCTAGTAAAAAGTGCTAAATTGCGGGATGCAAATAAGATATCAGGAGAGTTGGGGAAGAGGAGAAGGTCTCTGGCCAGGTAATGAAGAGGCAGCCGAGATATAAATCCTGGGAACCTGAACGCATGATAAAAAATGTAAAGGCTGATACAACTCAGGCATTAAAACAAATAAAGACTCGACGCATAAATTGGCATTGAAGACAGGAGAAAGCAGGGAGGTGCAACCAAAATTCCATGGATAGGGTACCCTCCTGGCGTGCAAATTCATCGACAAAGGGCTTGCAAGGCTGTGATTCTCTTCGGCGAGATAGAATGGATCAAGAGTTTTCCGTCCAGGCATGGTGCATTGGTTGAATTTAGACGTGCAAAAGATGGCCTTCAAGGAAGGCTTTTTAATGATCCTAGGATACGAATTTTTTATGCAAAGGGGTAAGATTGGGCCTGTGGATGATCCTAAAGTTAATTCCACTTGTATGACTCGATCGCTTCCACGTGAAGGCCCATCTCCATCTGGTAGTAGATCGCAGTTTGGTTCAATCCAAAGCTTTGGGCCTGTACACGCCATTGATTCCACTAATCCTCCACCAACAAATATACAACATGATTTTGTGAGGTGGCAGAACGTATAGCAGTTTTAATAATTTTTGAGTACCAAAGTGTACTGAGGAAGTTTCGGGATTTTCTCAGTGACTGTAAGGATGTTCTGCATGAACCAACAACTGTCAAACCATTAGACAGCTGTATAAAGGTGGATGGACTCGTATTTTTGCCAGTCTTAAGGAGCAGCATGAAACGGTCGAGGCTTGGAAGGTTGCAAATGATTTGAAACCAAGGAAATTTGATTCCTGCGTTGATGCGTTACTCTAATGAACCGTGTAAGAAGAAAGCTACGTAACGCACAGGCTGTCAGAGCATAAACATTGCTAATGAAACGGCTATCCGTTCCCAGAATTAGCCGAAACCCCGTGGCAAAGACTGGAGTTTGGAAGTGAATTGGCAGGAGCGGGGGTTATCTTTTTTGGGCATCAACTCATTTTACTGATAGTTTTCTTCGACGTATTCCCCACCGGTGCATGGCACAATAGTTTTTGGCCTAGAACGCCACCGCACATGGATACACGAAGTTCCAGGCAGATGCTGTCAATCGGGATGGAGCGTCAAACTCAGATGGACAGTATGCAAATGAGGATGCAACGTAGCTAGTTGGACTGGCTTCACGGTGCTTGCAGTCTGAACCTCGAGACAGACCTAATGCCAAGTTTCTTGTAACAACATTAGCTCCACTTCGAATAAATATAGAGGTTCCATCCGATGTTTTGATGGGCATAACTAAAGTTTCAGCATCTCTGCCAATTATGCTCTCTCCACTTGGAAAGGCTTGCGCAAGGGTGGGTCTCACAGCTGTGCGTGATGCGCTGGTCAGACTGGATATAAGGACGATGAGTGATCAACCTAAAATCTCTCTCCGAGATACAATGCAGGCACGGATATGCCAACCAGAGTGGCCAACAACTTTTTACATGCAAACAATATCCCTTGCAAAGCTTGGTATGGAAAGAGGTTCACATGACATGATAAGAGAAGGAGCTACGTTAGAAGCAAAGCAGAACATGTATGTGTGGGACTCCTCGCTGGTTTGAAGGCATCTCTGCGATCACGCTCCATGGAATCAAAAACCGAAGTTTTCAAATGCATGCAGTCTGTTTTTCAGAGAATTCTAGCAGAGGAGGGAACTTGTATTGCACAACAAAGGGCTGCAGCTGAGGGACTTGGTGTACTAGCTCGGTTGGGAAATGATATCTCCGCTGCAAGACTGATACGTTCTCTGATGGCAGATCAGACTCAAAGTACAAGGGATCTATTGCACTTGCATTAGGATGCATTCACCGTAGTGCAGGAGGGATGGCATTGTCTTCTTTGATACCTGCAACCGTACAGTCATTGTGTATGATGGCAAAGGAACCTAAAAATTCTTGCTATGGAGATTCTATTATCCGAGGAACATGCAGGGACGGATCTTCGACGAAGTATTGGTCGACTAATAAATGCTTTTGTTGCAGTCTTGGGTCCAGAACTTTCCCCCGGTAGTTCATTTTTCTCTCGTTGCAAGTCTGTGGTTTCAGAGATCCGTTCGGAAGAGGAGCCTTCAATGCTTCTTGAGTGTGTGCGGTTCACTCAGCAGCTCGTACTTTTTTCTCCTCAAGCTGCTTTCTATGTACTCACATGTCCAAACACTCAGACCAACACTGTCATCAAGATTGCCAACACTCCGACAAGCTGCCATCTCTACTTTGCGACATTTAGCTGAGAAGGATCCGGTTGCCATGATTGATGAGCGAATAAAAGAGGATCTTTTTGCAATGCTCGACATGGAAACTGATTCAAGGATTGGCAAGCTTGTTCGTGTAACTATTGATTGGCTTGTTCTGCATCTTGCATAACTGGTTGCTCTTGCTTACAAGGTCAGTACTGGTCCTTTTGAGAATATGCGACCACTGGGGGTAACTTTGCCCAGTACCATTGTGGATAAGTTTGAGAAAACAGAATATCCAGACCTTCATCCACACCTAACCAAAAGTGTTTACAAGTGGCCCTACGTTAGTAACGGTTCAAAGAGCTGGCAGGTATGCCTGGCAGTTGCTGAATGCCATGAAGACGAACCGTTTCAAATTCCCAGAACGCAAAGAGATTTGTTCTTAGACGTTTTCTTTTAAATAATTGTTGTATGTAACACAGAGAGGGGGCGCATGAGCACAACATTGAAAAAAAACTTCTTTCGAAGAGATTTCCATTGTAATGACTGAGTTTGGTAAACCAGACTGGAGTAATAAAAATGATTTCTGCTTGCGACTGTGAGATTCATCATAGTCGATTTTTTTCAGCATGTTTTTTTCTCTTTCGGATGTGTTAAAACTGTTTGGATTTCATTTATGTGTTTCCTTACTCGCAGCTGAAATGTTTTACCATAGCCTTATGTCTTCCTTAATCCATTACGACTGCATTACATTTTGTTTTCCTCTAACTAATGGGCTTCGTTACGCTTTAGTACGAACACTACTGTAACGAAAGGATTTGGGTTTTCTGTATTTGTTTATTGCCTTTCCTCTGCACCAGCTATCAGTTGTGTAAGACCAATCTACATTTTCAGAACTCTACATGTATCCTTTTCTACGTCGGCCTTTCTTTTTCTTTCCCCTACCGGATTATGATTTATCAAAGCGCTGAAAGATAGACCTACTTTGCCTCACTTTCTGCAAGTTATTTAATCTATGCTATTATCTCTTTTCCTCGGTTTTCATTTGACTCCATGCCCAATGGACCTTTTCCCTAGTTTAAACCTCAAACCCCACAAATCCAAAACCATCATTTACCCATAAATCTGCCCACCTTTTTCACGCTACTTAAATTCCTATTGTGACATTGTTTGAGAGATCCCTCTCGGGTTGGAAGGGGCAGCTCCCAATCCAAAGTGGTTTGAGGTTGCCTCGGGATTGATTTGCTGCAGCCCATTTTAGTTCTGAGTGACAACATTTCTAGCGCCGTTGTCGGGGACGGAGGACGAGGTTATCTTCCCTGGGGTACGACAAATTTCAGATCTATCTCTTGATGGTGAACAAGGGATAGGCATTCAATTGGCTGTGATCATTCACCTGGCGACTCTACATGATTTTGTTGGCGACTCCACTGGTCTCAAATGTCGAGCTCGTTCGTTGCTCGAATTGCTGCAAGGTTTTCTCCTCTGGACTTTACAAATGTTTATGGCTTTCCAAACACTGTTCCAGACATGAAAATTTGGGCAGATATCCTTCCTATGTTTGGAGAAGATGAGGACGACAATCCCGGTCGGCATTTGTTTGAATTCCACAAGCTCATGGAAGAATTAAATGTACATCATGAAGATGTCCTCATGAAAATGTTTATGTTTACATTGGGAAAATATTCTAGACTCTGGTATAAATCTTTACCCCATTCCAGTATTCGTTCATTGAAATGTTTTCACGCACTTTTTCATCAACATTGTAGGAGGATATATCCTGCTGAAATCCTTTTTGAAGATTGTTGTAATACATGCCCTCTTGAGGAGGAAGAAAGAATAGAAATTTCTCAAGTTGATGAAGACGATCAGTATGAGGAGGAGTTGGCTCATAAAGATGTTGGATCTTGTGAACTTACTCAAGAAGAAGAGATTCGGCATCACTGTCAACCTGCAAAAGAGATAGAAAGGAATGATGGTTGTTTCATTCAGAAGATACATAGACCACCTTCTCCTTTAACTAAGGAAGAGGAGGGTCTGCCCTTGCAGAACTATGACGCAGCCCCTACTCACACAAATTTACTGTTTTCACACAGTCTCGGAGATGAGTGTCAAACTCCTTCCGTTTCCGAAGAGGTAAACCTATTTTTAAATGATGACAGTCAGGTATTTCATGGAATTTTACAGCAAGTTAATGAACCTGTTTATGACGATTTCCTGCCAGAAGATCAGATTTTAGACTCTGTTTTGTTTCATGAAAAAGATATGGTTGCCCTGTTTAATGATCCTGAGCACCATGAATCAGAACATAGAGTAGTCATGGATGTTTTAAAACCTCAGTATGATATGTTTTTCGAGGACCCTTTTGCTGAGCTTTTAGATTCATTCAATGGAGGAGTATTCTATGTCTTGAGCATTTGGTCACAAGAATTGATGGAAGGTGTGCAAATCCATGATCACCAACAGGTCGGATGGGGATTGTCAATTTCTTTTTTCATCCTGCTCGAAGAAAGTGTCAAAAAATTTCCAATAAGTAGGAAATTGTTGGATTGGCTTCACTGGCATTTTCGTATCATTTGATGCTAGGAATTTTTTCAGTAGTTAGAGTAGGTGATGTATATAAATAAGCTTGACTTCAAGCACTAGATTGCAGCGGTAGTTTTCAGTATGTTTTCAGTTCAGTTTTGAATCCAGTATGGTTTTGTTATAAGCATTACGACTCCATAGCCCAATAGATGAATAAGCAGTTTTTGTTCCGCAAAGGTGCAAGTAAAGTGACAGCATTCAGGATTTGATATGGATGACGACCACCTGGTCTACGGTTCTTGGCACTTTCAGGAAAGCACCATCCCTAGTTGGAGCCGATGTTGTAACAGAGATAAAAAATTGACTGCGCTGCCCAAGGCTCTGGTTCTTGCATATGGATAGATTTTCTCCATGGTGGCAGAGGGTTATTTAATTGGGTTGTTGTTATGTTGTCTGATTAATCTAGCAGTATGGATCTGAAACATGACAAGGGCTTTTTTGGTGAATTGTAGAGCCAGCAACTTTAGTTCCACTGGCCCATGGATGCAAACATGTAATTCTTGTTGGTGATCCAATTCAATTGCCTGCTACAGTACTTTCTTCAAAAGCTGAACAGTTTGGATACGACATGAGTTTGTTCAAGAGATTTCAATTGGCTGGCTATCCAGTTCAGATGCTCAAGACTCAGTACCGTATGCATCCTGAGATAAGGGAGTTCCTTTCAAGAGAATTCTATTCAGAGGCTTTAGAGGATGGAGAGGATGTTCTACATCAAACAAAGCGTGCATGGCATGAATATCGTTGCTTTGGGCCATTTAGTTTCTTCGATATAGAAGGAGAAGAATCTCAACCTACAGGAAGTGGTTCTTGGGTGAACATTGAAGAAGCAGAATTGGTTCTCCTCTTATATCGACATTTGGTAGCAAAATATCCTGAACTTAAAGTAGGATCTAAAGTGGCTGTCATCTCACCATATAAGCAGCAAGTTAAGCTAATACGTGAGCGCCTTCGTGATGTCGTTGGAGTGGAAAGCAGCTCGACTCATTGATGTGAATACAATTGATGGTTTCCAGGGAAAGGAAGAAGGATGTGGCAGTCTTCTCTTGTGTACGAGCCAATGATTGGGAAAGGCATTGGATTTGTATCTGATTTTCGCAGTATGAATGTTGGCATTACAAGAGAAAGGGAATCTATGTTGGTGGTTGGCTCTGCCTCAACATTGATGCAAGATAAGCATTGGAGCAATCTAGTAAAAAGTGCTAAACCGCGGGATGCAAATAAGATCTCAGGAGAGTTGGGGAAGAGGAGAAGGTCTCTGGCCAGGTAATGAAGAGGCAGCCGAGATATAAGTCTTGGGAACCTGAACACATGATAAAAAATGTAAAGGCTGATACAACTCAGGCATTAAAACAAATAAAGACCCGACGCAGAAATTGGCATTGAAGACAGGAGAAAGCAGGGAGGTGCAACCAAAATTCCATGGATAGGGTACCCTCCTGGCGTGCAAATTCATCGACAAAGGCCTTGCAAGGCTGTGATTCTCTTCGGCGAGATAGAATGGATCAAGATTTTTTCGTCCAGGCATGGTGCATTGGTTGAATTTAGACGTGCAAAAGATGGCCTTCAAGGAAGGATTTTTAATGATCCTAGGATATGAATTTTTTATGCAAAGGGGTGAGATTGGGCCTGTGGATGATCCTAAAGTTAATTCCACTTGTATGACTCGATCGCTTCCACATGAAGGCCCATCTCCATCTGGTAGTAGATCACAGTTTGGTTCAATCCAAAGCTTTGGGCCTGTACGCGCCATTGATTCCACTAATCCCCCACCAACAAATATACAGCCTGATTTTGTGAGGTGGCAGAACGTATAGCAGTTTTAGTAATTTTTGAGTACCAAAGTGTACTGAGGAAGTTTTGGGATTTTCTCAGTGAATGTAAGGATGTTCTGCATGAACCAACAACTGTCAAACCGTTAGACAGCTGTAGAAAGGTGGATGGACTCGTATTTTTTCCAGTCTTAAGGAGCAGCATGAAACGGTCGAGGCTTGGAAGGTTGCAAATGATTTGAAACCAAGGAAATTTGATTCCTGCGTTGATGCGTTACTCTAATGAACCGCGTAAGAAGAAAGCTACGTAACGCACAGGCCGTCAGAGCATAAACATTGCTAATGAAACGACTATCCGTTCCGAGAATTAGTCGAAACCCCGTGGCAAAGACTGGAGTTTGGAAGTGAATTGGCAGGAGCGGGGGTTATATTTTTTGGGCATCGACTCATTTTACTGATATTTGTCTTCGACGTATTCCCCACTGGTGCATGGCACAATAGTTTTCGGCCTAGAATGCCACCGCACATGGATACACGAAGTTCCAGGCAGATGCTGTCGATCGGGATGGAGCGTTAAACTCAGATGGACAGTATGCAAATGAGGATGCAACGAAGCTAGTTGGACTGGCTTCACGGTGCTTGCAGTTTGAACCTCGAGACAGACCTAATGCCAAGTTTCTTGTAACAACATTAGCTCCACTTCGAATAAAGATAGAAGTTCCATCCGATGTTTTGATGGGCATAACTAAAGTTTCAGCATCTCTGCCAGTTATGCTCTCTCCACTTGGAAAGGCTTGCGCAAGGGTGGGTCTCACAGCTGTGCGTGATGCGCTGGTCAGACTGGATATAAGGACGATGAGTGATCAACCTAAACTCGCTCTCGGGATACAATGCAGGCACAGATATGCCAACCAGAGTGGCCAACATCTTTTTACATGCAAACAATATCCCTTGCAAAGCTTGGTATGGAGAGAGGTTCACAGGACATGATAAGAGAAGGAGCTACGTTAGAAGCAATGGAGAATATGTATGTGTGGGACTCCTCACTGGTTTGAAGGCATATCTGTGATCACGCTCCATGGAATCAAAAACCGAAGTTTTCAAACGCATGCAGTCTGTTTTTCAGAGAATTCTAGCAGAGGAGGGAACTTGTATTGCACAGCAAAGCGCTGCAGCTGAGGGACTTGGTGTACTAGATCGGTTGGGAAATGATATCTCCGCTGCAAGACTGATACATTCTATGATGGCAGATCAGACTCAAATTACAAGGGATCTATTGCACTTGCATTAGGATGCATTCACCGTAGTGCAGGAGGGATGGCATTGTCTTCTTTGATACCTGCAACCGTACAGTCATTGTGTATGATGGCAAAGGAACCTAAAAATTCTTGCTATGGAGATTCTATTATCCGAGGAACATGCAGGGACGGATCTTCGACGAAGTATTGGTCGACTAATAAATGCTTTTGTTGCAGTCTTGGGTCCAGAACTTTCCCCCGGTAGTTCATTTTTCTCTCGTTGCAAGTCTGTGGTTTCAGAGATCCGTTCGGAAGAGGAGCCTTCAATGCTTCTTGAGTGTGTGCGGTTCACTCAGCAGCTCGTACTTTTTTCTCCTCAAGCTGCTTTCTATGTACTCACATGTCCAAACACTCAGACCAACACTGTCATCAAGATTGCCAACACTCCGACAAGCTGCCATCTCTACTTTGCGACATTTAGCTGAGAAGGATCCGGTTGCCATGATTGATGAGAAAATAAAAGAGGATCTTTTTGCAATGCTCGACATGGAAACTGATTCAAGGATTGGCAAGCTTGTTCATGTAACTATTGATTGGCTTGTTCTGCATCTTGCAGAGCTGGTTGCTCTTGCTTACAAGGTCAGTACTGGTCCGTTTGAGAAGATGCGACCACTGGGGGTAACTTTGCCCAGTACCATTGTGGATAAGTTTGAGAAAACAAAATATCCATACCTTCATCCACACCTAACCAAAAGTGTTTACAAGTGGCCCTACGTTAGTAATGGTTCAAAGAGCTGGCAGGTATGCCTGGCAGTTGCTGAATGCCATGAAGACGAACCGTTTCAAATTCCCAGAATGAAAAGAGATTTGTTCTTAGACGTTTTCTTTTAAATAATTGTTGTATGTAACATGGAGAGGGGGCACATGAGCGCAACACTGAAAAAAAACTTCTTTCGAAGAGATTTCCATTGTAATGACTGAGTTTGGTAAACCAGACTGGAGTAATAAAAATGATTTCTGCTTGCGACTGTGAGATTCATCACAGTCGATTTCTTTCAGCATGTTTTCTTCTCTTTCGGATGTGTTAAAACTGTTTGGATTTCATTTATGTGTTTCCTTACTCGCAGCTGAAATGTTTTACCATAGCCTTATGTCTTCCTTAATCCATTACGATTGCATTACATTTTGTTTTCCTCTAACTGATGGGCTTCGTTACACTTTAGTACGACCACTACTGTAACAAAAGGATTTGGGTTTTCTGTATTTGTTTATTGCCTTTCCTCTGCACCAGCTATCAGTTGTGTAAGACCAATCTACATTTTCAGAACTCTACATGTATCCTTTGCTACGTCGGCCTTTCTTTTTCTTTCCCCTACCGCATTATGATTTATCAAAGCGCTGAAAGATAGACCTACTTTGCCTCACTTTCTGCAAGTTATTTAATCTCTTCTATTATCTCTTTTCCTCGGTTTTCATTTGACTCCATGCCCAATGGACCTTTTCCCTAGTTTAACCCTCAAACCGCACAAATCCAAAACCATCATTTACCCATAAATCTGCCCACCTTTTTCACACTACTTAAATTCCTATTGTGACATTGTTCGAGAGATCCCTCTCGGGTTGGAAGGGGCAGCTCCTAATCCAAAGTGGTTCGAGGTTGCCTTGGGATTGATTTGCTGCAGCCCATTTCAGTTCTGAGTGACAACACAGTCAATGATTCCATGACCATTTTCACTCACGCATTCTGTTATCCTAGAGACAACCATTTCACCATTCCGGAGCCTATTCCCATAGCCCTTTTCGGTTGGTGTACCTGGTTAGCTAGGAGTGGGATTGAAGAAGCGGGTTGTCAGTCCCGTGAGCAATTCTCTGAGCGAGAGAATTGTTGGAGATTGATTCCCGAAGGTGCTAAACTGCAGCTACAACGCTCTGAGACTTCCGGTCCGACCTGTTGCTGAAGCCTTGGAAAGGAAGTGGGGCAGCCAAGGGACTGTTGAGCAGAGAAGGGGCACACTTCCTTGGGTGGGACAGGCATGTGGGGAATGAGAGGCTGTAGGCTGTTAGTTGAGTGAGCACCTAAGACGGAGTCTTTCCTGTTGTCCATGAGCCTTAGCCTGGATAGGAACCCTTTACCTTAGGTGGAGTTCTTTCCCAGCTCAGGGGTGACTCACTGTTGAGAGTGATGAACAATGTAGTCTATGGCTGGGAGGTTTGTGGACGGCCTTGTATGAATTTGGTGACAATATTTCTAAGATAAGTACCAATTGTATGATAAAATGATATGCTGTTTTTTTATCATGCCTATGTTACGGTTTATCATATATGTGATTATAATTGCCTGTATGTTTATGGGTAATTCCCTGTAAATGATGCATATCTGTAGTTACTATTATTTTAGTATAAAAGTCGTATGTTACAGAGAGTAATTGTTTGTTTATGTTTATATGTAAAGATTCCACAAGAGTGCTGTATGTATATGTTTTAGTTGCATGCAGTTTAAAGAGTAAATTTATGTGGCATAGCTCAGTTGACTACTGGGTATGTTACTGTATGTTTTGTAGTAAGGGAACAAAAGCGTTCCCTAGAGTAGCATGGTTCGGCCTGTTAAGGCTGGGAATTTTACCGACTGGTGTCAGAGCATGAGTGGTTGCTCTAGAGTGGCATACTCTAGCCTGCAGGTGGCTGGAGGAACGTTACAAATTGGTATCAGAGCTTCAGTTCAACACTGAGCTTGGATGGGCCAGAGGGGTTCAGTTGAAGTGAATATTCACAGAAGAGTAACTTCAAGGTGACCAAAATTGGAGTCATGAAGTGTCCATGGAAAAGGTTGGCGTGCTGGGGCGTGTCGTAAATTTTGGCACTGCACGGGAAAACGTTGGCGTGCCAGTGTGCGCGGTAAATTGTGGTGCCGCGCAAAAGATTATTATGTGTGGATGCATGCGCTGAATTTAGCCTTGCGCGATGAGCACACACATAGTAATGTGCACATGGGGTGCACAAGTATTGCTTAACGCAGAGGAGTTTTGTTGGTACGCGCATAAGTATGAGTATAAGTTGTTTCATGACGGTGTATTCAGTAGTGTGCGCAGATAATTGGGCGCGATGGAATATGTTAAACTTGACATGGTGCATGCATAGGATGAAATGCATGTGGAATATTGGTGCGTGGTACCAAAACTGTGCGCAGTGGATATTGGCGCACAACGCATGAGTAGTGCACGTAAGTTATTGGTGTGACGAAGAAGAATTGCACAGTAGATTTAGGTGCGCGGAAAAGCGTTTTACCTTGTGATATTGCTATGCACGATAAATATAAATGAATAGGTCAAAGTTTAGTGCACGCGAAGTCACTTGGAAGGCGACGAGTCTGAGTTTAAATTGCATAATAATAAAAGAAAAAGAAACACACAACCACATTGAAGCATTAATTAAAAAGAATTCTGAGTTTTATTTTCCTCCGATTCAGATAGATGAAGATAAAATATAAGATTACAAGAAAAAAATATTATAAAAGAAAACAAGATTCATAACATCACGAGATAGAAATTGTAATAAACAGTCTAAAATCCATTTCTGTATTTATATAATCGTATTAATCAAAAAATTACAAAAGGGGGATGACAACAGTTAGCCTGTTGTGAAAAGGGCCGTTTAAAGAACAGGCCTATCATCTCTGGTACTCTTTACCTCCACTACCGATTGTTCAAAATTCGCTGAGACATGCTTATTTTAGTTGAATATTTACTTTAGCTTAGCGATCTTCGCCTTTAAGGAAGAATCTAACCAGACCGGTTGATTCTCTCCAACACTTTCGGCCGCTTCAGCCGCTTCAGCTGTAGATTCCTCCTTCTTTTGTCGCTTTCTCCTTTTCTTCTTAGCGACTGGCATGTTGAGGACTAAATCCTTTGTAGTGGGATTCAACCTGGCTTCCAACCGTGAGTCTATAGCCGGCTTTGTGTGGAACTTAGTTGCTAGAATGTGCGTAAGGACCCTTTCCTCCTTATTCGTAGGAAAGTCTAGCATGTTGCTCGAATAACTAGTCTCACTCAATTTAGCCTTGTCCATGTATCTCAGGTTGTGGATACCGAAAGGTGTTTTTACAGAGAGCAGAAAGTCAAGAAGTTTGGAGATTACTTCGGTTATGGATACACAAATATCTTCATACTTGGGGAGTGGTAATTATAGAATTCCATTTATGAAGCGTAGATGGATTATGTACAAGAGTGTTGGATTGCCATGCTCGGCCAATCCATTTCGAATGATTACCTTTTGAGTTCGTTACATGGCAACATTCAGTTGACGTCACATGGCTTCGAAGTACCGAATGAGTGAAGCAGGGTGATTTGACTAAGCCGTCGCACGCTCCACGAGTGGTGGATTTGACATGTTGAGACACATGATACCGAGTCTTAGCGAAAGTGGTTTCGGCAAACCACCTTCTTCCAAAAGTGTATCTATGAAGGCACTACGCGTCTGTTTTTTCGAGACTTGGGTCTTATCTAGAATTGTCGTGGTGATAACACCAGGAAATTGGGAGAGATAATTTTGATGTGTATATTGGACCAAAATGGTGTATATTCTCATGAATTGTTTAATTGTTAGCATGATAAATTTCAATGGCTGCACGTTTTGAAGAATTAACAACAACTTGATCAGATCAGACCAGTGCGGAGTCCATAGGAATGGAAGAGGCACAGGGGAATTACAGTCAACAAGATGAGAGCAGAGAGGTGGATGTCCATTTGGGCATGGAAGGAATGAACTCCAATGGACATGGGGAAGAAAGGAATGAAGATATGAATATGGCTGAGACCATTAAGAATTTGCAGAAGGATGTCCAAAGCCATAAAGCTGATAATGAAAGGATTATGAAAGCCAAAGAGAAGTAGGATGACTTCAACATGAAGCTATTGGAGGGTTTGAACAAAATAGAAAATAAATTGGTTAAGGAGAGTAGCTCAAGTAAATCTCGGAGTCACAAACCTTCAGAGGAGAAAAGAAAAGTAAAAAGTGTTGGTAGACATCACCATCATTCCCAAAGGCATTCCAATAAGAGAGCAGGAAACAACTAGAGTCTATCCCCTGTTAGAAGGTATAAGAGATCTGTGGTGGATGAGCTGCGAGGAGAAATGAACAAAATCAAACCTCCTACATTTGATGGTGAGCACCAGAAGGATGAAGATGCAGAAACATGGTTTCTAGTCACGAGGAAGTATTTTCAATTGCATAATTATTCTTCTTGTGCAGAAGGTAGAATCTCTATCTATGAACTCAAAGGAAAGGCCTCCATGTGGTGGGATCAACTTGTGCAGGTACAACACATTGTAGAGAAAAGTGTTACTTGGAGGGAATTCAAGAAGTATTTTGAGAAGAAGTACTTGACTAAGAGATACTATGACAAAAAAATGAAAGAGTTATTTGAACTCAAGCTTGGAAGTATGACCATAGTTGAATATGAGAGAAGGTTTATGGAACTGTTGAAGTATGTTTCTTTCATCAAGGATGAGACAATCAAAATTCAAAGGTATTTAAGTGGATTTCCATTGTTCATCTGTGAAAAAATATAGTATGATGATACCAATACATTAGAAGAGACCATAAGGAGAGCTAAATGCCTATATGATCTGTAGAAAGAAAGGCCAACTTTCCAAAAGGTTTGGGAAGACAATAAGAAATTCAAGATGGATCAGAGGAAGAAGGGAGCTAAGCCACCATTCTTCAGAAATAATCCACAAGGACAACAAACGCATAAAGAACCCAGAACGATTGACATAGGGAGTCAAGGGCTAAGGCACCACCTATGCAATGTTGGGGTTGTAAAGGGTTCCATAGGTTCAAAGATTGTCCTCACAGAGGTGAAAAAGGTAGGGCTGTTCACAATGTACAACAAGCTGAAACAGTGGAGGACATGGGCATATATGTGCCAAGGATTTATGCAGCCCTGGACAAAAATCAAGCAGAGTATCAGTCCCACATGATTGAAGTGGAAGGTATGATCAACAACCAAACCCTTGCTATTTTAATTGATTCAGGAGTTAGTCATAGTTATATAGACCCTAAGATGGTGGAAAGTTTGCAATTGCCAAGAATCAAGCATGGGAAATCCTGGTTGGTACAACTGGCTATAGGATCCAGAAGAAAAGTTAATGTGATGGTTAAGTCATGCCTCATAGACATGAATGGACTGAACACCAAGGCAGATTTAAACATCTTGCCTTTAGGTTCCTATGAATGTCTAATTGGGATGGATTGGTTGGACCAACATCAAACTCTCTTAGACTATTACAACAAAGAATTTACTTTCTTGGATGAGGAAGGGAAACTAAGGAAGGTACAAGGAATCCCTAGGGCAATAACCATTAGAGAAATTTCAGCATTGCAGCTGAAGAAATGTTACAGAAAAGGATGTCAAATAATTGCAGCTCATTTGGCAGAAACACCTAGAGATAAGGTGCCAAATTTGGAAGGTTATGCAGTCCTAGAAGATTTTGAAGATGTGTTCAAGGAGGTACCCGGACTACCCCCAAGGAGAGACATTGATTTCTCTATAAATTTGATGCCTGGAGAAGCGCCAGTATCAAAGAATCCTTACAGAATGAGTACATAGAATTGATGGAGTTGCAAATGCAGCTTAAAGAACTTCTGAAGAAGGGGTATATATGCCCAAGCGTGTCACCTTGGGGTGCCCCAGTCTTGTTTGTGAGAAATAAATATGGAACACTAAGGTTGTGTATTGACTTCAAACAGTTGAATAAAGTGACTGTTAAGAACAAGTATCCTCTACCAAGGATTGATGACCTCTTTGATCAATTGAAGGATGCAAAGATATTTTCAAAGATAGATCTTAGATCAGGATACCATCAGGTAAGAATTAAAGAAGAAGATATTAGCAAGACCRCCTTYAGGACAAGGTATGGTCATTATGAGTTCACARTGGTACCATTTGGGTTGTCAAATGSACCAACTGTTTTCATGTGCTTAATGAATGGTGTTTTCCGAGAGTATTTGGACAAGTTTGTCATTGTCTTTTTGGATGACATTCTTATATATTCCAAGTCAGAGGAAGAGCATGAACATCATTTGAGGATGGTGTTGCAAGTATTAAGGAAGCGTAAGTTATATGCCAAATTGAGCAAGTGCTCATTTGATCAGAAACAGATTCATTATTTGGGGCATATAATTTTAAAGGATGGGATAACAATGGATCATGAGAAGATAGAGGCCATTAGAGAATGGTCAACATCGAAGAATGTGATAGAGGTGAGATCATTCATGGGTCTTGCAGGCTAATACAAAAGATTTATTGAAGGATTCTCAAATATTGTACACCCAATCACTTCTTTGCAAAGAAAGGGGGTGAAGTTTCAGTGGACACTAGATTGCGAGAAAAGTTTCCAACACTTGAAAGAATTATTGACAAGTTCTCTAATATTAAGGATCGCAGACCTAGAAGAAGACTTCATCGTATGCAATGATGCATGTAATGAAGGACTTGGTGGAGTCCTCAGTCAAAACAGGTTTGTCATATGTTATGAATCAAGGAAGTTGAAGGATCATGAAAGAAACTATGCCACTCACGATTTGGAGTTGACAACCATAGTGCATGCCTTGAGGAAATGGAGACACTACCTCATGGGAAAGAGGTTTGAGCTAAGAACAGACCACAATGGTTTGAAATATTTAATTGATCAGCCAAATCTAAATGCTAGACAAAGCAGATGGTTAGAATTTCTAAGCGAATATGACTTTGATATAAATCATATCAAGGGGAAAGAGAATAAAGTGGCAGATGCACTCAGTAGGAAGGTGCATGAATTACATGCTACAATCATTAGCATGTACCAAAATGATATTAGAAGAAAAATTCCGGAGGCTGCAAATGCAGATCCACAGTACAGAGAATTGGTAGCAATGCTACAACAGGGTAAGATGCTTCAGAAGGTGGATAATTATAAGTTGGGAATAGATGGAATACTGTTGCGCAAGAACAAGATTTTTGTTCCAAATGTCTAGGACTTGAAACGTATGATTTTGCATGAAATGCATAATGTTCCTTATGCAGGACACCATGGATATCAGAAAACCGTGGCAACGATCAAGACCCATTACTTTTTTCTAGGTATGAAGAAAGATATTGTCGAGTACATCGCTAGATGTATGGAATGCCAGAAAGTGAAAGCTGAGAATAGGCACCCAAGAGGGTTACTGCAACCTTTAACCATTCCTGAATGGAAGTGGGAAGTGGTGACAATGGATTTTATTACGAGATTGCCTAGAATGGGCAAGTTGCATGATTCAATCATGGTGGTGGTGGACAAGCTTACGAAAGCTGCCCATTTTTTTCCACTAAAAACTACAGACAAGGCAAAAGAGGTTGCTGATATTTTCATGAAGGAAGTGACACGATTGCATGGGATTCCTCAAACATTTGTGTCTGACAGAGACCCGAAATTCACCTCGAATTGCTGGAAAGGATTGTTCAAAGGATTCATAACGAATCTGAACTTTAGTACAACTTATCATCCCGAGTCTGATGGAAAGACAGAAAGGGTGAATAGGGTGATAGAATATATACTGAGAATGTATGTGATGGACAAACCATAGAAATGGGAAGACTACCTACACTTGGTAGAATTCGCGTACAACAATGGGTATCATGCATCATTGAAGATGAGCCCATTTGAAGCACTTTACGACAGAAAGTGCAATACTCCAGTGAGTTGGGATAATCCAACTGATAGGACAGTAGTTAGGCCATAGTTGCTCAGGGAAATGGAGGACCAGATGACAAAAATTAAGCAGAATTTAAAAGCTGCACCAAGTTGGCAGCTAGATTTTGTGGGCCTTTTGAAATCCTATAGAGGATTGGTCCAGTTGCTTATATGATTGCATTTCCTGCATCTATGTCTGTTCATAATGTCTTCCTTGTATCATTGCTAAGGAAATATATACCTGATGCTAATCATGTTATTGATTGGAATGTGATTCAGGTGTAGCAAGAAGGTGCTTTTCAAGTACATCCAGTTCACATTTTGGACTGAAAAGTCAAACAACTCCGAAACTGAGCCATAGGGCTTGTAAAGGTTCAATGGACCTGGTACGGTCCTGAGGATGCTACTTGGGAGCATGAAGATGCAATGCGGACATAATACCCACATATTTTTGATTTTTTTTGAAAACTTTGTTATATATGGGTGTATGATGCATTAAGGACAATGCATAAATAAGGGGAGGGGATTGTAATATCCCTCGGCTGAACCCAATTGTAAATGTAATATAAATGTATTTAAGCTGGTGAGCTATTTTGAACTCATTTGGTAATGCACGTCATGTGGCATAGTGCGCACATGAACTGTGCAGTAAAATGATGTAATATGCACATTCCAGGATACCACGCGCAGTAACTAAGGTGCGCAAAATATGGAGGACAACGAGCCTTGTGTATATGATATGTGTTATAGGCCGGTGAGCCGGTTATTATAAGTTGTGATGCTTATGTTTTGGTATTAGGCTGGAACGCCTAGATGTCAAAGGGCAATGCACCTACTTTGTACATGACTCATGATTAATATAAAATACATCGCTATGTGCAGACCGACCACAATAAAAGAGACGGGGGAATGAACTTCACCATTTAGGGAAAGGGAGGGCCAAAAGTCAAGGGAATATTATATTAATATTTCGTAAAGCATAAAGTATGGATACTTATTTTATCCTAAGTTCTAAAGTTGGGGACAAGTGGACCAAAGTAAATTCCGATATGACAAGTGTCAAGTTGGGGACATGCATTCATATTGTGGGGGACTTAACTCATTTGGTGACTTTTCACGGGATTCCTTACCAGCAGCCTGACCATCATTCTCACCATCACTTTCACGAAGAGTTCACAGTGATTCCTTTCCACACTCAGTTAACAAGTCAATGATTCCATGACCATTTTCACTCACGCATTCCGTTATCCCGGAGACAACCATTTCACCATTCCGGAGCCTATTCCCATAGCCCTTTTCAGTTGGTGTACCTGGTTATCTTGGAGTGGGATTGAAGAAGCGGGTTGTTAGGCCCGTGAGAAATTCTTCGAGCGAGAGAAATGCTGGGGATTGATTCATGAAGGTGCTAAACTGCAGCTACAACGCTCTGAGACTTTCGGTCCGGCCTGTTGCTGAAGCCCTGGAAGGGAAGTGGGGTAGCCGAGGGACTGTTGAGCAGAGAAGGGGCACACTTCCTTGGGTGGGACAGGCATGTGGGGAATGAGAGGCTGTAGGCTGTTAGTTGAGTGAGCACCTGAGATGGAGTCTTTCCTGTTGTCCATGAGCCTTAGCCTGGATAGGAACCCTTTACCCTGGGTGGAGTTCAGTCCCAGCTCGGGGATGACTCACTATTGAGAGTGATGAACAATGTAGTCTATGGCTGGGAGGTTCGTGGATGGTTTGTACGCAGTTGGTGACAATCTTTCTAAGATAAGTACCAATTGTATGATAAAATGATATGCTGCTTTGTTATTTACATGTCTATGTTATGGTTTATCATATATGTGATCATAATTGCCTGTATGTTTATGGGTAATTCCCTGTAAATGCTGCATATCTGTAGTTACTGTTATTTCAGTATAAAAGTCATATGTTACAGAGAGTAATTATTTGTTTATGTTTATATGTAAAGCTTCCGCAAGAGTGTTGTATGTATATGTTTTAGTTGAATGCAGTTTAAAGAGTAAATTTATGTGGCATAGCTCAGTTGACTACTGGGTATGTTACCGTATGTTCCACAGTAAGGGAACGAAAGTCATTCCCTAGAGTAGCATGGTCTGGTCTGTTAAGGCTAGGAATGTTACCGATTGGTGTCAGAGCATGAGTGGTTTCTTTGGAGTGGAGTACCCTGGCCTGCGGGTGGTCGGGGGAATGTTACAATGTACTTGTCAAAACTTATCAATACTATGAATCTTCTATACTATACCCACCTGATAACATTTTTGTTTGCCCCAAAAAACAAAAAGCAAGAAAACTGTACATTCTTCATTACATTTTTCCATCTGTACATAACCCATGAAAGTAGAATTGGAATTCCATTGGTTCTATCTCCTCCCATCAAGGAATTCATGGAAACCCATGGCACCAACTGGAAGAGATAGGCCCCCCTTGGACAGGTCGTTGGATTTGGTATTCATCTCTCTAAATATGTAGCCAAAAGAGACCCATTCAAAGGATTCCAAATTTTTCTTGATGTACCAGATAGAGGGCCAAGCCCAACATCATAAATTTTAGCCTTCTGAATTTCCCATTTGATCAATATTTTTGAATCTCCCATAATTTGTAGCTTCTTCACCTCTTGTTTTTAAAGCAGCCTCCAATCATGTCCATAAGGGGATAATTTTTTCTTTGTTATTAGTGCCAATCCTTGGAGAATAGAGAATAGTAAGGAAGTGATTTTGTTTAAAAAAGAGAACGATGCCTACACCAGAAATGAGGGGATGACCTTGACAAGCCCCATCGAAGAATCCCCAAGGAACCTCAAAATCCAACTCTGGAATTACTAGAACTCTCATAGTTTTTATTTTGGGTTCCAACATAAATTATTTGGATAAATTCAATATTATACTGGCTGTGACTTCGGGGGGAATATCCTTAACCTTGAAAATGTTGGAATTCCTGGCCCACCATATATTGGAAATCAAGATGTTAGGAAAACATTGATAATTTTTGACCACCTTATCATCCACCCAATATTTCGAGCAATCTTCTAGACTTGACTTGTTCCATTAATATGTCAGCTTGAGATCCACTTGCATTAGCTGCATCACATGCTCTGCATAAACACAACCAATAAAAATATGAGAAACAATTTCCTCATGATTCTTGCATAAAACACATCTTCTTGGGATAGTCCACCCTCTCCTGATACCAACATCCCAGGCTAGAAGCTTATTGTTTAGTGCCAACCAAATAGTGATATTATTTTTTAGTGGAGCATTTATCTTCCACAACTAACTCCACAACCACATTTTTTCTCCTTCAAATGATTCCTCCATCCAAAATTTGTATCCCAGTTTTTCCATGAATTCCCCAGTTACCACATTCTTTGACTTGTTACCCCCCAAGTTAGGGGTAAGTAAAGAGATTGTGTATTGAGGTCCACAGGTAGAAAACATGGAGTGTCGAGAGTTGAATTCCTAGCACAACTTGCATAGCCCCTCTACTTTACCACATAGCAACATCCACTACATTGGCTTGGCTCCAAGAAGACAACAAGTCTTGATTCATGAGGTAACGAGTCCAATCTTGTGGTAAGTGTCACTCTAATTTTTGAAGCATTTGAATATGTTGCAAATAATCCTTTCTTGATTATGGAACATTTGCTTGGAAATTATACCTTTTGCCTAGTTTCACCTTGGTGGGTGGCACGATTTCCTAGCAAGTAGGTCACCCTTAGGAAAAGAGTTGCTATTGGGTGGTTCCTTGAAGGGTTATCGTACCATTGACACTCATACTTACCACTTTCTAGACTTCTTGCCCTTATGTTTCCTCATCTTTTTGGATTTTGGGCTCATTGAACCCAAGAAGGGATTGTACCTCATTTCATGTGAAGAAGGGGCTAAAGGACCAGAGGTGTTGTAGTTGGAAAAAGTTAAAATTCAATCATTACTCTTCCATATTCTCACCCTAAGGTCCTAAGAACGATAAAATGTTTATCCATAAAAACAATGACCTTCTAAAACATATAATTAATAAATGTCCCGTTTGTTGGAGGAATGCATTTGCGATGTCCTTTACTTTCCATTGCATATGGAACTCAATGTGTTCCTAACTCCAAGTGTCATTGCAATGCTCTTTACTTTCCATTGTGCATAGCAATCAATGTTCAGACCATAATAAATTAAATGCAAGGGCTTGGAAAAATGTTACATTACAAACGAAGGATGCAACACACCCTCCACAAAGGCACCCATAAATGAGACAATACAAACCCTTGAAATATCAAGAACCCCATGCCCAAAAGCATTTCCCCAATCCACATCATACTCATCACATGAACTAGATAGGGTCCTATTGGGAAACATTCATTGACTTAGGGATTGGCTTGCCCAATAGGGCACCGTGACACCCCTCCCATACCTAAATTTGTCAAAACTTATAAGGTCTTTGAGAATTTGTTTAATTTGAAAAGGGGGGATTTGATGCACATGCTTGGTTGGTTCTTGTATTATATGTGTCTTACTTGGCATGATTCATGTGACTTGTGGACTCTTGGAGGGTGTACTTGTTTGTCTTTGTAGTACCTTTCCACATGATGGATGATAGAACCCACATATGGTGACCATTGATGATGAACGTTGCACTTTGAGAGTGGAGGACCTTGCCTTTGGAGGCACCTTGGCATCACTAGAGGATGAGGTTTCACTCTTTTCCACTTGGAAGTTTTCTTTTGGAGGCCTAAGACTTTTCCTCTTAGCCCTTGATGACATCTTGGAGGGCTAGGGTTTGATGGATGAGATGGTTCCAGAGGTGGCTTGACAGGAGGGGACCATGGAAGGGGACTTTGGAATGAAACATGGCCTTTGGAGGCACAACGTCTCCTTCCTCATGCTTGATGTTGCACTTGGAGAGCCTATGTTACCCTCTTAGGGCATGCCATCACCCTTCTAGTGTTTTATTTCATGTAAAAATTTATTTTTGTATATTGTAAGGGAATATTAAAGGGGTCATCCCTCTTATGTTTTGTTGTTGAAAATTTTAAGTGGACAAATAGGCCAAGATGGATCCATATAAGTAAAGCCACTTGAAATTTCATTTTATCATCACATTTTCTCACCTTCATGAGAGAACAAGTCTGAAATTTTCTCCTTATCCTTGGTTATCTCTCTCTTCTACAAATGCGCCTTGCTTGGAAGGTCAAGTTATGGATGTTCTTTGTTGATTTTTTAGATGGAATTTCTGAAATCAGGGTTTTCTCTTGTGATATCTTGGTGAAGTAAGTAAATTTATATAATATTGTTTCATGTTATTAATGTTTTATGGTGAAATATACTTGTTCATGCTAGACGTCTTTCTTGGTAAAACCGTAAGAGAGGAGCATAAGTGCTTCCTCCTCTCACAAGGTTAATTTTGTCCAAAAATTTGTGAAGAAATCCTAGCTAGAGTTAGACTCCTAAATCCCTAAAGTGCTATCACTTTAGGATTTTATCTCTAGACTCTTGATTCTTGACCTAGATAAAGCTACAAGAAGGGAGAAAATGTTTCGAGGGCCCAAAAGTGCTTGCACCATAGAAAATCCCTCTCCTCAAGATTTAATCTCTAAGGCCCTTATTACCACATAAAATGTAGGTTGGGAAAAGACTGACCCAAACCACAATATGGTGACAACTAAAAGAACACATACCCACTTGTTACACACTAAAATTGCACACCTAGGTATCTCACCCTAAGTGTCACAAAGTGACGTATACACCTCGGTAAATGTTGCATGCATTGTCACAAATGTCGTATGCACCTTCCCAAGTGTCACATTCACTTTGTTAGGTGTCGCAACTCCTTGACACCATGGAAATAGTTGTTCATGACCCCTAAGTCATATGGGAGGAGAAAACCCATCATTTCTAGGTCAAAACACACTTTTCCCTTGGAAAATTTGACCTTTTTTTGGGCATTTATGAAGGGTGGCTGTTATTGGATTAATCGGTGAATGCAGACATAAACTGATCTCCCTAGATCCACCTAGATCTAGAACAAAACAAGATAGGACATGGCGCTTTCCCTAAGCTATAATAATCGAATTTACTATCAAACAAGATATGAGTGACATACCTTTGAATATCGCTTCTTTATATCTTTGTTGCCCTCGCTTCGCTCCAGTGCTCTTGTGATATTGGATCTACAATGAAACACAAGCCAACCAAAATGAAAGAAATACTATTATATTCAATGAAAACTTATACATGTGATCAAGGAGTCATGTAATAAAATGAAAATGATTTTATGGGAAAGAAACATGCCACTGTATTATATTAAGTAAAAGTGGAAGATACAACCAAACACCCTTAATGTTGCAAGGTTCCCTTTCAGTGGCCCTTTGCTCCAACACACACACTTGCTCCAAACTTGCATGAAGAGGATACACAATAACTTGATGGACAAATGAAGACCTTAAGCATCAATTGAAATAGAATCCCTCACACAATTCTCAGCCCATTCTTTCATTAATTCCTTGCTTAACCATTTCCATGAGAAATCCATCATTATATAACAAAAAGAGAGACGGTTAAAGAGATTAGGATGATCCCACCAAATCAGAGAAGCGAGTAGGATCCCAACCATACGGATGCCACCTCATATTATAGAATATTCCCTTCTAGAAACTTCGTGACGTCGACCTTTTCTTAGTCTTTCAACATCGTTGCACCCTAGATATAGGACAGCCTAAAGAAACGTCGCAAACCAGTTTCAGGACAGACTGCGGCGATTAGGCATCGCCGCACTATATCTTATGTTTGAACTGTGACGTCCTTTCTTAACAAGGTTTTGTAGAAGAGTAAGTCAGTCACTTTTCTCATGAAGAAAGGTTCTTTTGAGACCCTGAACACATGCTGTAGAAACATCACTAGGGTGACTAAAATAATGTGTAACAGTGGCATGCCCTGGACATTATGTGGGAGGTCCATGGTGCCCCCTTTACCATGCTAGAGGAGTGTCACTATTAGTATGTCGCCCTGTCTCTCATTTTGGGGGAGCACCATTCTTTTTAGAGGAGAAAGGGGGATCCTCCACCTAATTCTATGGGCGAACTCTCTCAAGATAAGGTTGGTTGTTTCGACCGTCATGCTTGGGCTTCACCTTAGGATCTGATACAAACCTAAAGGAGCCATATCCTCAACCATATCCCTCATTTTCTCAGGGTGGTTGTGCCTCTCAAGCCTATATATTGAATGCATTTCCAAGGGTGAAGGGGAATCTAAATCTGAACATATCAAACCTTTGATCTAGTGTGGAAGTAATTAGTATAAGTATCATCATTGTGATCTTGGTATATTCATGCAAGGGCTATCTGAGGAGAGTTTGGAGAAGGGCTGCATCATCATCCATAGTTTGTAAGTGCCTATTTTTGGCTTTCCAATTCAATATATACTTGACCTATTTCCTTCAAGCTTGTGTACTTTTGCATTTGCTTGTCTATTGTTGCTTTAATATTCATAGGTGAATTTGTTTTACCTAATCAACTAGAGTATGATATAATTGTTTCGATTTTCTTCCAATTGCAGGTATCAAGTTGCGTCAGGGGGTTTGAAGACCAATCTCACGGATTGGAAGCATCGAGGACAAACTTCGAAAGAAGCTGCATCATCCCCTTTCTCCCTCTCTCTTTCTGATTGGTTAAAATGAGTTCAAAGGGATGTTAATGTCCATTTGTAGTGTTTTTTTATTAGTATAGGGGTCTAGTAATCCAAGGTAAATTTCACTTGTTCGCAGGGGAAATATTCCTCAACAGAATTTGGCGACTCCACTGGGGAAGGAATTTGACTGGTCTTTCCTTGAATCATCTAAAGCCTTTGCTATCATTAGATATTGTTTTCTTCTTGATTATGATCTATTTCCCCTTCTCTCTTCTTCACCAAAGATATCAAAGATCCATTGAATGAGGCTCTGTTGAGTTCGAGCCTTTGAAATTGATTTTTTGGACTTTTCAGAAAACTAGCCCTTCCTTGCAGATCACACCAGAGCGCCACTTACTTGATTGGCGCTGCCCAGAGGCTTGTTAGAGGGTGCCATTAGCTACATGTCTCTCCCCTAGAGCCTCCTATAGGGTGCCATTCCCTTAATTGGTGCTCTGTATCCTTGAGAAAAGGGGTGCCATTCCCCCTTTTTGGTGTTTTTGCCTCTTTTTGTTTGCCTTTTTTGTTTTGGTTTATGTTTGGAAAAAGAGAAAGTTTTTCACGTGTATTTAGATTTTCAGAAACATTGCTTGGTATTTTGGCATCGTCTTGATCTCAGGAATTGAAAGTTTCGTTGATTTGAGTGCTTTCTTGTGTTAAGAAGAATATAACTCTTCTCCCTCCCATACATAGAATTCATCGAAAAGAATGAACTACATCTCATTATTTTTCATTCTATTGGAGTTTAGTCTCCTACACATCATCAGTTTCATCTTCGTGAACCCTTTGAGTAAAAACCATTAAAATCAACCACGCGCTAATAAAATCAACTAGAACATTTTTTGGTTTTAGCACACCAACAATATAACGGGATTAGGGTCTTTGGACTAGGAAAAGTGAGTAAATTGTCCAAGACTACTAAATAGACAATAGAACACGAAAGAGCATACAAATCCAAATTTGGTATAAGCATAACCAGGAACCCCCTCTCACACAGGGGCTAAACACGAGGTCACGTGCAGGAGAGAAAAAAATATTACCCCTCCAAAGTTTAACCAAATTTAGCAACTGGAGCATATATTGGGGTTTTTTCTTAAGAAACCATTGGTTTCATTTGGTCTCAGTTCTTCGTGAACTCTGAATTTGTTCAAGGTCCTCTGGAGTTTTACTGGTCCTCTTGTATTTAGTTCTCTTGAAGAGATTCAGACTTTGATATCCTACCCATACGTTCGGTCCCAACTGTCAACTGTACCCGTGCGAAGGCTGACTGCGAGTTGGTAACCTTAGTGGCCTTTCCTAGGTACCTATAGAGGTGACTGTGGGGGGATTCCCATGGTACCTGGGGAAGACGTCATATCACACTCTCAGTATCCTTGGAGGGTGATCTCGTGAAAGCGAGGGTTGCTTGCAACAAGAAGGGTTATTACATGGAGGTCGGGGCAACTGCTTGATATCCCGTCTTCGGTAGTTTTTTAAATCCGTTGTTGCTTGGTTGATTGATTTTAGTTTTCATAGGAGTGTGTTTCTTTGATTTTTGTAGTCGGCCTTAGAATATAATTTTTCACAGTATATAAGGTATGTATCTTGTAGTTCAGGAACTTCAACCCAATGTTTCTTATGAGGGAATGATCGAAGATCAAAATTCTGAGACCGAGAGTGTAGCTCTTGGAAGTGAAAAACACGTTGAAGGACCGGTCATAACCTTTGTAGAAATCTATTGGTTGATCTCCTTCTCTAAATACTTATTAGGATGACCCAGGTTCATATCTGAGCAAGATTCCAACAAAGGCATCTAAAACTATTGGCCCTCCTGGTAAACCATAAGGCATCACAAAAAATAGAGTGTACTGCGCAATATCACCTAAGATAGTTCTATGGGTGACTACAATGCTCATATGCTTGCAGTATAGGAAAGAGTGGGGATTTGGGATTGCATTTCATCCTCTTAGGCCTTGAGCTATTTTTTCTTTCTATTCTTCTTAATATTCCTTCACCTGTTAAGTCTATGCATGCATTCTAACAAATCTAACATCTAACATATATCACAGAATTATCCATTCATCCATTCATAATCTAACTACTTACAGTAGGTAAACATGTAATCAATAACACCCCACAACAAATGTATTATCGTGGTTCACCCCCTCCTAGGATACATCCAGAAAGATTTGGCTCTTAGGATCTTTTATTATGGTTCTGTAATATATGGCGCGACACACACTACAATTTCTGATCATACAAAAATAGGTTCCACAACCCCTATGAGGCTGACTAGATCGCACGAGGCTCATCATCCTGCGATATAACCCTCGGGATATAGTTCCTTGGCTCTCCTATAGCTCAACAAACAAAAATGGTATCAGATTTTACAGTCATTCTCCTAGCAAAACAAGGTTCTCTAAGCTTCTGGAGCAACAACTCCAACGATGACTACTCCTGACCTAGACCTCCTAGGAACTTATTTTCCTTATTTTTGGATTATCTGCCATTAAAATATCTTACAAAACCCTATCCCTAATGTAGTTAGGTTTTCCTGCATGCGCGCCTTGCATGCTTTCCTCCTTTGCATGTTGCTTTCCCTCGCACGTGTTGCTTTTCCTTCCAGCTGTACTTTTCTAATTTAAGCTTTACTTTCGAAAATTAGATTCTTCCTCAAAATCAGTTTGCTCCCAATAGGACCCTAACACTAACATTGTGACTCATCCTGAGTCACTCACCGACTCCAACATCTTTCACTGCCTGTGCCAGTGCTTTGTACATCTATGCTATTCGTTGGCATTGCTCACGGTCTTGGCTGCTCTTCTTTGTCATGGCCTCTACGACCTGCGTGGTGACTGGAGGTATTAATATTTCTCCCCCCTCTAAGACTATATTCTCTATGATCAAATTATCTGCATCTATTTCCATTACTAGTTTCTCTGCCTTATCCTACAAGGGCTCTAGTTGAGTCTGTCTTTCCATTTTCTGCACCTGCATCGCTTTTTCCTTTGCTTGTAGGCTCTTCATTTCTGTGGCACTCTTGATCTTCTCTAGTAGTGACATTGTCTTCTGTCGCTGCTTTACATCTGCCATTATTGCATGAAATGTGTCTTCCTTCCCTTGCAGCTCATGTAGAATCCCATCCTCTAATAGTTGTGTCCACAACTGGGTGCTCTTTTCCCACAACTCTGTCACTCTTTGTATGTTTTGCACGATGTTCTCTACAGATGTTTTTGCGTCCTGATCTCTTTGTGCTCTGACTTCTAGAGGATTAGTAGGTACGACACGCTCCTCCCTCTCCTTGATCTGTTCCTTATACCGCTCCATATCCTGTGCTATTTTCCTTATATTCTCTTCCGAAGATGCTCCCTCTAATTCTGCACTGTCTGAGATGGCTTGAAATACTACATTTATCTTTTTCTTCATCTCGTCCAATTTTCACTGCGGTATATTCTTCGCTTGTAATTCTTGGATAATGACCTCCTTGAGTGAGGTGTTGTCTTCCTGCATCAACTGTAAGTTCGTCGCATCCGATCTTTCTCTGGACCGAATCTCCTGCGTGATGCTAACCTGTAATTTATACAATGCTTTTGTTGGAATCTTGGTCAAAGCCAATTCCAATGTCTGAATGTCTTTTAAGGGATTCTGTGCTATCTCCTCATGAATGAAAGACATCTTAGGAGTTATAATAAATTTTACACTCTCCTGCGCAGTGATTTGCACTGTTTCTCCAGCAGGTGCTCTTTCTCTAGTGGGCACCTGTTTCTCTTTCTTTTGTTGCTCTGCCCCGATCCTCAACTGCTCCAGTGCAATTTTAACCTCCTGTACTTTCTCCAGAATTGAATCCTTGTGATTTTCAACATTCTCCCATACCTATGACAATCGATCTTTGACTGTGGTGGCTCTTAGATCCACATCATCTGGTGTCAGTGATGTCTGCATTGGTGTTTTGTGGGCCTTTGCCTTCTTCCCGGAGCCACTTTCTTTCTCCCTTATTCTATTTATTTTGGCATCCGATGGCTCATATGCCTCTGGCATCTATTTATCCGTGCATGTATCCTGCCCAAATTATCCTTCCATGGATATATCCTTTGTCTCCGTCTTGACTTCTTCGACACACACCTGTTCTGTCACTCCTCTTGGTGCCTGCTCTGTGCGCGGTGGTCATGGTGTAGAACCACGCTATGATTTATTCTTTGTCCTTCTTTTCTTTTGTATGGGACTGCTTCCCCCCTCTTGGCCCTATGCGGCATTCTTCTTTTTGCTCGTGCCATTTGTGCATGTCTGTTGCGCAAGGACTGTTCTGTCCTACGTCCTCGTTTTTCCTCCTGTCACTGCCTTTGGGATCATTGGCATTTTCCACTCTTCAGACCACTCCCAAAACTCCATCTGGATGTCCTACGTCGTTATGCAGTAACTCAACTGCAACCACTCCTTAGTTGGATCCCTCTTTTCCTATAGCCACGTACTATGGAATGATGCTTGAAAATTTTCTATTGGTACAAACTCCTGGATAGTTTCTGGAGAAATCCTCCATGTGTCTTCCACCCTAATTTGCATTTCTGTCAAGTACAGAGTGAATACATCGCTATTTATTTTCTTTTCCTTTGGGTCCACTATGCTTCGAAGCGACGTGTAGCGAGATGTGCCACACTTTCCTATCCCCTACAAGAACACAATGTATGTTGGTTCTTTCCATCCTACCAATGCAATGAGGATAAGTAACCACAAGTAGTGGAAATCAGAGCCCAAATCTTTCATATCCTTACAATCCTCAAAAAATGAGTTAAGTAGATAAGGGACCCAACTCATTGAGATCCCCTTCACGCACTGCGTTGCAACTGCTACCACTCCTGCAGGTACTTCCTCCTTTCTACACTTGCACATGAATTTGCAACCTAACATCCTTGTTGTTGGGGTCCTATAATTATAGGCGAATCGATTCTTTGACTGTTGATTTGGCGTTTCTCTCGTGATGACGAAGTCCTGGCTCAGGTGATTCCGCTTCCTCCCTCCATTCTTGTCGCTCAATCCTCCATCACCCTGCTGCATCCTTCATACACACTGCGCCCTCTCCCCCTTGTCTTTTGTCAGCCTCCATTATCCCGCCACCTTCACCTGTCCATAATCAAACAGACTTAGGATAAACAAGAATAGCAATAAAGTTAGTATAGGTTAAATTAATTAATAAATGACTAGTTAAATAATTAATTAATTATTAATTAAGTTTAATACCTAGGTTAGTAACTAAGTTAGTATTTAGAGTTAGATTTAAATTAAATAAAACAAATCATAACAAATTGAAAATTAAATAAAAGAAAATACAAAAACTATATTAAAAAACATTCAAAAAACAATTTAAAAAACAATTTAAAAAACAATTTAAAAAACAAAAAAATAATATATAATAAAAAGCCATAAAACAAATTAAAAATAAAACACAAAACCAAAACATATATTATAAATAACACAAAACACATATAAAATAAAATTAAAAACAACAAAACACAAAATAACATAAAAAATATTAAAAACAAAACAAATTTAAAAAAACAAAAAAACAAAAAACAAAACTAACCTACTTATCCTAAGTCCTACCCCCTACCTCACGTCACTCCCACCTAGCCCACCTCACACTCCACTCACTCCCCATACCCTTACATCACACTCCACTCACTCCCCATCCCCCTACGTCACCTTCCACTCAAACATGCACACTCCCGTCCTCACATTACCCATACACTATACCCCCACGCACATTCCATATATTAAAACCATTCAAACTCACGACTAATAAAATCAACGGATAATATAAATTACGGACCCCCCCTCACCTTCCGGGATTTAACGAGGGGGGGTCCGGAATTGAAATAAACCTTGTACAAATCTGAACGGCCCATATGTGAGCACCAAAATCAACGATCTATATCGAATTCCGGACCCCCCCGGGCGTTCTACATTTAACGAGGGGGGGGGGGTCTGGAATACCGCCCTCCCGCAAAAAAACCACTTTTTTCCAAAATTTACCATTTTTGCCTATTTTACCATGTCATCTTCCAGATCGATTTTTGGGAAAAAGGAGATGGATTTTAAAAATCCGAGAGAGGTTTTTTCTCACCACGGGTTGAGGAACAAAAACCTCTTTCAGTTTTTGCAACGAAGTTACGAGAAGAGAGAATCGAAGACATCTTCGAGGCCTATTTTTCCATATTTTCAATTGTCCGTTTCAGTCCCGATCTTGTAGGAGCTGTTACGGTCAGCTGGGGACGAATTTGGAGAAACCGAAGGAGGTTTTTTCTCATCACATGCCCATATACAATAAAATATTTCAGTTTTCTCCCAGGTGTCATCATTGAAGAGAAAATCACGTCTGATCGGACCCCTGTTTCGCAGAAAAACGGTCCATCTTTCATGGCAGAAAACTCCAAATTTTGTGGGAGTGGTGGCTATTTTTGGCCGAGGCAGTTAAACCGACTTCCGAAACTTATTGGGATGATATAACCTATTTATTGAGATTATTTTAATGTAAAAGGGTTCTACCTGTGAGGTTCCGGGACGGGACTACGGGTTATGCATGACCATAAGACCTTTTTCTTCTCTGTAATTTTGAGATGAGCAATCAGCAATGAGCATGTTTTCTTTCACAGGATTCTTGTGTGGGTGTATTGGTGGCGTTTTCCTCTGTTAAAATGTTTTCATGTTATCTTTCAATTTGTTTTCAGCTCTTATTATCAGAAGAAATGTTATAGAAGTAGAATTTATCAGCAGATACTCTGCCTCTCAGCTTGTGATAATCTTTATGTTATTCATCTAAAGAGCCCAGCTTATGAATTCTTAGCTGCTCCCTTTCCTGGATTTTTCCTCCGCTTTTTCTTCCTCAAATCAACATCATTAAAACTCAATTCGATCCAAGGCGTTCACTACCTTGCCCTGTGTAAAAGAACTTTGTCCAGACCTGAGATGTGAATCTCCTTGTTTGAAGCGCAGACCCCATTTGCCCAATGGCCCTCCTTGCTGTTCCAAATAAATCATTTAAAAACCCCAACCCATGTTCTTCATAACTAGCATAATACCTCTTCAAACAAAGCTATATCAGACAGAGAGATCCCTCTCTGAGTCTTGGAGGGCTATATCCAAGACTCGAAGCGGTTCTGATGTTGCCTCTGTGACTGCCTTACAGCCTTGGGCAAATTACAGAGTGCTAACACTTGTCACAAATCGCGTCACAATATCATTGATATCACTGATCTTGATTCCCCTGTTACCTCTCTCCGTGCCATACTTTTCCTTGATTTCATTGGAGATGGATTTTTCTCTTGTTTTTTCCTCTAAGTAATGCTCTGGCTTCTCCCCATACATGGGTAGCCCCATGATTGCTGTGATCAAATTAATGTTGATAGGCACCGACCTATCCATCCATAGAATTCCTCCATGCAGCCTTGCTAGGAGTTTCGCCACACATCCATTGACGTGTTTACCATGCTCAATGTGTGGTATGCCCATCAAATTCATTATTCTTGTGTTGTATAACCCCTGGATCTACTGCACAAGCTCAAACTGTGGCATGCCTAATGAGGACTCTCCCCTGCTCTCCAAATAGTTCTGTGGCGCCAAATATGGGAATTTTACTGTGTCAACCACGTCATGATCATAATATCTGATGGTATCTACTCCTCCTACCATTTCATCATCGGCCTTCACTCCCTCGGGGATATTTGGCATTACTATGACCAATTCCTCCTATGTGCACGATATTCCTTGTGCACTACTCTCGGATCGTGCCTTCTTCTTCCCTTGCAGGGATGACACCCTGACCTATGGTATGCCTTGGAATTCTATTTCATGTTCTTCTTATGGATTTAGGACCTACTGCACTGAATTAGTGTCCTGTTCGCCCTGTTGTGGCCCTTTTCCCTTGGATGCGTCATAATCTTTCCTCTCTGCGTCCTCCTCCGGCTACCTGACCTCGTGTGATGGGTGTTATTTCTCCTCCACATGTGTGGTAGTAGGATCATACTCTGATGTGTGAATATCATCCACATATACGACTATGGGCATCTCTTGTGCCCTTGTTTGTGTCACCTGAGCACTGCTTCTCATGTTTCGCCCAGCCATGCACGGAGCTCCAACTCTTGGTGGCGACATCCTATTAATATTAAGACTGCTAACCACAAATATCTACCAGCTGTTATCACTTCTCACTCTTTCGCGCTCAAATCTTGCTCTTCATTCTTCTCCTTAGCGAAAAAACAAAAATGACCACATTTCCCTCCTTTTCCGACTTTTATAGCAGGATGATGAAATGACAACTATTCCACACTAACAATTTTCACTTTTTCACTTTTTTCCTACACGCTACATTTTTTGTTTCTGTCAACTATTTCCCTGCGTGCAGTGTCTTCAACACTTTTTTTTCTACGACGCACTTGTTAATACTAACAATTCTATTAAATCAAAACCCCTAATGTTCCCCTATATCTTTTTCTTTTTATTGATGGAATATCCAACAATACTGA
>ML824975.1:41087-61949 GCA_009831015.1 Picea engelmannii
CAACCTTGGTGAGGCCGTATTAAAAAGTCTACCTCCAAGCCAAAATTTGTTCTTATCCATCCTCTAGCTCATCTTTTAGCCTAGTGCTCCCTTGTGTGGACATTTTCGTTGCGGATGAGTTTTGTGTTTGGGCGACCATCTTGCGGACGTGCCTTGCGTTGCATTGGGGAGCCCAACCTGTAGATGTGCGAACGTGCCTTGCGTTTACATTGCGGATGTGCGTTGGGGCACCCAATTTGAGGACGTGCCTTGCATTGTGTTGGGGCGCCCAACCTGCGAACGTGTCTTTTGTTGTGTTTGGGCGCCCATCTTGCGGACGTGCCTTGTGTTGCGTTGGGGAGACCAACCTTGGTGAGGCTGTATTAAAAAGTCTACCTCCAAACCAAAATTTGTTCTTATCCATCCTCCAGCACGTCTTTTAGCCTAGTGCTCCCTTGTGTGGATGTTTTCGTTGCATATAAGTTTTGCGTTTGGGCGACCATCTTGCATACATGCCTTGCATTGCATTGGGGCACGCAATTTGCGGACGTGCCAACGTGCCTTGCGTTGCAGACGTGTGTTGGGGTGCGCAACTTGCGGATGTGCCTTGTGTTGCGTTGGGGTGCCCAACTTGCGGACGTGCCTTATGTTGCGTTTGGGCGCCCATCTTGCGGACGTGCCTTGCGTTGCATTGGGGCGCCCAACCTTGGTGAGGTCGTATTAAAAAGTCTACCTCCAAGCCAAAATTTGTTCTTATCCATCCTCCAGCTCGTCTTTTAGCCTAGTGCTCCCTTCTGTGGACGTTTTCGTTGTGGATGAGTTTTGCGTTTGGGCGACCATCTTGCAGACGTGCCTTGCATTGCATTGGGGCGCCCAACTTGCGGACGTGTGGACAAGCCTTGCGTTGCGTTGGGGCGCCCAACTTGCGGACGTGCCTTGCATTGCGTTGGGGCGCCCAACTTGTGGACGTGCCTTACGTTGCGTTGGGGCGCCCAACTTGCGGACGTGCCTTGCGTTGCGTTGGGGCGCCCAACTTGCGGATGTGCCTTGTGTTGCGATTGGGCGCCCATCTTGCGGACACGCCTTGCGTTGCGTTGGGGCACCCAACCTTGGTGAGGCCGTATTAAAAAGTCTACCTCCAAGCCAAAATTTGTTCTTATCCATCCTCCACCTTGTCTTTTAGCCTAGTGCTCCCTTGTGTGGACATTTTCGTTGCGGATCGGTTTTTCGTTTGGGCGCCCATCTTGCGGATGCGCCTTGCGTTGCGTTTGGGCGCCCATCTTCCGGACGTGCCTTGCGTTGCACTGGTGCACCCAACTTGCGAACGTGTGGACGTGCCTTGCGTTGTGGATGTGCCTTGCGTTTGCGTTGTGGACGTGCATTGGGGCGCCCAACTTGCGGACGTGCCTTGCATTGCGTTGGGGTGCCCAACTTGCGGGCGTGCCCTGCGTTGCGTTGGGGCGCCCAACATTGGTGAGGCCGTATTAAATAGTCTACCTCCAAGCCAAAATTTGTTCTTATCCATCCTCTAGCTCATCTTTTAGCCTAGTGCTCCCTTCTGTGGATGTTTTCGTTGCGGATCGGTTTTTCGTTTTGGCGCCCATCTTGCGAACGTGCCTTGCGTTGCATTTGGGCGCCCATCTTGCGGACGCGCCTTTCGTTGCGTTGGGGTGCCCAACCTTGCTGAGGCCGTATTAAAAAGTCTACCTCCAAGCCAAAAATTTTTGTTATCCATCCTCCAGCTCATCTTTTAGCCTAGTGCTCCCTTGTGTGGACGTTTTCGTTGCAGATGGGTTTTGCGTTTGGGACACCATCTTGTGGAAGTGCCTTGCATTGCGTTAGGGCGCCCAACTTGCGGACGTGCGTTGGGGCACCCAAATTGCGAACGTGCCTTGCATTGCATTGGGGCGCCCAATTTGTCGACGTGCCTTGTGTTGCGTTTGGGCGCCCATCTTGCAGACGCGCCTTGCGTTGCATTGGGGCGCCCAACCTTGGTGAGGTCGTATTAAAATGTCTACGTCCATCCTCTAGATCGTCTTTTAGCCTAGTTCTCTTTTGTGTGGACGTTTTCGTTGTGGGTGAGTTTTGTGTTTGGGCGACCATCTTGCGGACATGCCTTGCATTGCGTTGTGGCGCCAAACTTGCGGACGTGCGGACGTGCCTTGCGTTTGCATTTCGGACATGCGTTTGGGCGCCCAACTTGCGGACGTGCCTTGCATTACGTTGGGGCACCCAACTTGCAGACGTGTGGACGTGCCTTGCATTTGCATTGCGGACATGCGTTGGGGCTGCCCACTTGCCGATGTGCCTTGCGTTGCGTTGGGGTGCCCAACTAGCGGACGTGTCTTGTGTTGCGTTTGGGCGCCCATCTTGCAGACGTGCCTTGCGTTGCATTGGGGCACCCAACCTTGGTGGGGCCGTATTAAAAAGTCTACCTTCAAGCCAAAATTTGTTCTTATCCATCCTCCAGCTCGTCTTTTAGCCTAGTGCTCCCTTGTGTGGACGTTTTTGTTGCGGATGAGTTTTACGTTTGGGCGACCATCTTGCGGACGTGCCTTGCATTGCGTTGCAGCGCCCAACTTGCGGACGTGTGGACATGCCTTGCGTTTGCATTGCGGACGTGCGTTGGGGCGCCCAACTTGCGAACGTGCCTTGTGTTGCATTGGGGTGCCCAACTTGCGAATGTGCCTTGTGTTGTGTTTGGGTGCCCATCTTGCGGACGTGCCTTGCGTTGCGTTGGGGTGCCCAACCTTGGTGAGGCCATATTAAAAAGTCTACCTCCAAGACAAAATTTGTTCTTATCCATCCTCCAGCTCGTCTTTTAGCCTAGTGCTCCCTTGTGTGGAAGTTTTCATTGCGGATGAGTTTTGCGTTTGGGCGACCATCTTATGGATGTGCCTTACGTTGCATTGGGGTGCCCAACTTGCGGACGTGTGGACGTGCCTTGCGTTTGCATTGCAGACGTGCGTTGGGGTGCCCAACTTGCGAACGTGCCTTGCGTTGCATTGGGGCGCCCAACTTGCGGATGTGCCTTGCGTTGTGTTGGGGCACCCAACTTGTGGATGTGCCTTGTGTTGCGTTTGGGCGCCCATCTTGCGGACGCACCTTGCATTGCATTGGGGCGCCAAACCTTGGTGAGGCCGTATTAAAAAGTCTACCTCCAAGCCAAAATTTGTTCTTATCCATCCTCCAGCTCGTCTTTTAGCCTAGTGCTCCCTTGTGTGGATGTTTTCGTTGCGGATCAGTTTTTCGTTTGGGCACCCATCTTGCAGACGCGCCTTACATTGCGTTTGGGCACCCATCTTGCGGACGCGCCTTTCGTTGCGTTGGGGCGCCCAACCTTGGTGAGGCCGTATTAGAAAGTCTACCTCCAAGCCAAAATTTGTTCTTATCCATCCTCCAGCTCGTCTTTCTTCCTAGTGCTCCCTTGTGTGGACATTTTCATTGCGGATGAGTTTTTCGTTTGGGCGCCCATCTTGCGAACTTGCCTTGCGTTGCGTTTGGACGCCCATCTTGCGGACGTGCCTTGCGTTGCGCTGGTGCGCCCAACTTGCGGACGTGCAGACGTGCCTTGCATTTGCATTGCGGATGTGTGTTGGGGCGCCCAACTTGCGGACGTGCCTTGCGTTGCGTTGGGGCGCCCAAGTTGCGGACGTGCCCTGCGTTGCATTGGGGCGCCCAACATTGGTGAGTCCGTATTAAATAGTCTACCTCCAAGCAAAAATTTGTTCTTATCCATCCTCCAACTCGTCTTTTAGCCTCTTGCTCCCTTGTGTGGATGTTTTCGTTGCGGATCGGTTTTTCATTTGGGCGCCCATCTTGCCGACGTGCTTTGCATTGCATTTGGGCGCCCATCTTGCTGACGCGCCTTTCGTTGCGTTGGGGTGCCCAACCTTGGTGAGGCCGTATTAAAAAGTCTACCTCCAAGACAAAATTTGTTCTTATCCATCCTCCAGCTCATCTTTTAGCCCAGTGCTCCCTTGTGTGGACGTTTTCGTTGCGGATGGGTTTTGCGTTTGGGCGACCATCTTGCAGAAGTGCCTTACATGTTTTTTGGATCCAAATGTGTTTTACATGTGCGTTTTTGTGTTGATGTTTGATGATGTTGATGCTATCTATATGCTGTGACAGGTTATATGAGATGTTTTATGTATGTGTAGCTTGATGTGATATATGCCAATCTAGCACCATGTTAGCTATTTCATCTGTTGTTTGATTCAATTCCCTGGGAATATGTGTAAATGTAATGGAATCAAAATGTCGAGATAATAATATAACCTGCAGGTATTTGCGAAAGAGGCACGGATCGCGTACATGGTACACATTGTTAAGTTGGAGAATGACCAGTTGAGAGTCGAGGAGAACGCTAAGGTGACAAATATGATGATGTTGGGCGTCGGTCAGGAGGCCAATGACAGCAGTGTATTCGGCTTGGTTATTGGTTATTGGTCCTAAACAGATGCCGCTGGAATGTAGCATTTCATGTGAAGGGGTGTAGAGAGCCCAAGTAGCCGAAGTGAGATTTTGTGTCCAATGGCTGGCACTGTCGGCATAACCAATGTGGTAAACTAGTGGAGGAGTCATCTGTCAATAGCACAAAGGATAGTTTAGATGGGGGAAAAAGATTAAAAATGCTAAAAAAGAAAAAAAATAACCTAAAGTAGCTTGACTACGTTTAAGCATAAAATTTCTTGAGGTATAACCCATTGATGGGTTCTTTGAGCGAGAGGCCTTCGGGGGAGGCCAGGATGTATGCGCCTTTGGTGAGGCAATGTTGGATGATGTAGGGGCCATGCCATAGTGATTTGAATTTGCTATGGCCAAAGGTATCATGAGCGATATCATAGGCGAGGACAAGGTCACCTTCGTGAAATGAGCGAAGGTTGACATGGAAATCAAAGGTAGCTTTGGATCATTTTTTAGTTGCCTCGTTGTTCTGTAATGAGGATCGAAGATCCTCATCCAGAGACTCCAAGTTCAGCAAGCGCTGCTCCATGGGAGCAGTGTCAGGTAAAAGCTCAATTGCGGTGCGAAGGGTGGGAATTTCGCACTCGATGGGAAGAGTTGCCTCGACCCCATGGACTAAATGAAATGGTGTGAAACCCGTAGCAGTATTGACTTCGGTTCGATAAGCCCATAGCGTGGAAAATAACATATGATGCCAATTGGTTTTATGTTTATTAACCGTGTGTTGTAACATGGTCTTGAGGACTTTGTTGACTGCCTCAACCTGTCCATTTGACTGAGGATAGTATGGTGAGGCAAACTCGTGAGAGAAGCCCAACCGAGATGAGATTTCGACGAAGATCTCATTCTCAAAATGTTTCCCATGATCAGAAACTAGTTGGAGTGGTACTCTGAACCGGGATATAATGTGGTTGAAGAAAAAACGCGTTGCTGTGTCAGCGATGTTGTTGAAGGTGGGCATAGCTTCARCCCATTTGGTAAAGTAATCGACAGCAACAACAATGTATTTGTGACCATTGCTGGAGGGAGGATTACAAGTCATAAAGTCAATGCCCCATTTGCAAAAGGGGCCTGTAGTGATGACTGGTGTRGAAGAGTGGGGGGAGCTCGGGCTTTGTTGGCATAGAGCTGACATTTCTCACATCGTTTCATGGCATGAATGCAGTCGTGAAATAGGGTAGGCCAAAAGTAACCAGCCCGGATAATCTTTTGAGCCATGGCGATGCCTGAAAKATGGCCCCCACAGGCGCCGCTGTGGCAGTCGTTTAATACTCTGTCAGCCTCATCAATAGTCAGGCAGCGACGAAGAATGGTGTCGACGCCCCACCGATATAGGATGTCACCGATAAGGAGATAGCGGGGTGCTTGATGGCGAATGCGCCGACGATCATCTCGTGATAGGTGATTTCCAAACTTTTGAGTTCATAGGTAGACGAGAAGGTCGCCATACCAAGGATCATCAGAAGAAATGTAAAAGAGATGTTCGTCAGGAAAGTCAGTATTGACGGGGGCACTAGGTGTGTCAAAGGGAAGTGCCGTGACAAGTTCAGCGAGAATGAGGGCCTTATTACTCTTAGGTGTTGAGAACTTGAGGTCGTACTCTTGAAGGATAATGATCCATCGAGCAAACTTGTCGTTAACTTGGCAACGACTGAGCAAGTATTACATAGGGTTGGAATCTGCGACGACCTTGGTGGTGCGAAGCAGAATGTAATGGCGCAGCTTCTATACTGCAAGGACAACTGCAAGAGCAATTTTCTCTTCATGTTTGTACTTCAGGGGTTGTCCTGAGAGGTTCTTGCTGACGTAGTAAATGACGTGTTCACGATTGTCATCTCTGAGCTGGATGAGGATGCCTGCTACTGATACAGCTGATGCTGATACGTAGAGAATGTAGTCGCGATTGTAGTTAGGTGCACTAATCAAAGGTGCATTGGAAAGCGCTATTTTGAGATCGTCAAACGACTATTGGGCATAGTCGTCCCAATGAAAAGGGATGTCGTGACGTAGTAAGCGAAGGAAACCATGTGCGCGTATAGCGTAATCAGGAACAAAGCGTCTAAGAAATTTGGCTTTGCCCTGTAGACTCTGTAACTGTCAGAAATTCCAAGGAGGTGGAATTTCAGTGATAGCTTGGACTTTGAGGGGGTCCACGGTGATATGGCTTTGGGAAACAATGAAACCGAGGAGGCGCCCTGCGGTGATGTAGAATACACACTTGAGAGGATTCAAGCGGATGTTTTACTGACGACACCGTTGAAAGATGACTCGTAAATCATCGAGGTGTTGGGTACGCTTCTTGGATCGAGCGGTGAGGTCGTCCAAGTAGGCGAGTATGATTGCAGCCAGGTCATGAAAGATTTATGTCATGGCCCGCTGGAAAGTTGCACCGGCATTTTTGAGGCCGAAGGGCATGACCCGATATGCAAACATACCCCATGGGGTAATGAATACGGTTTTGTACTGATCGGCTGGATGGATTTGAATTTGGTTATAGCCAGAGAATCCGTCCATAAAGGAGAGAGCCTCATGGCCGGCACAATCATCGATAATCTGGTCGATGAAAGGCGTTGGGAAGTTGTTTTTGGGACATGTGTTATTGAGCTCGCGAAAGTCGGTGCAAACACAAATGGTGCCCTGTTTTTTGTCGACGGGTACAGGGTTGGAAACCCATGAAGTGTAAGGGATGGGGTAAATAAACCCGGCCATACGTAATTTATCAATTTCGGCTTTGATAGCCGCGACCTTAGATGGGTGTAGTGGTCGTTGTTTCTGGCGAACTGGTGTGATGTCAGGCCAGGTGTCGATGTGATGTTCGACAATAGATGGGTCTAGGCCAGGCATCTCGGTGTATGACCAGGCAAAGTTATCCCTAAATTCCTGGAAGAGGGCTTTATATGCGACAATTTCCTGAGGAGTGCAAGCAGCTCTAATGATGATCTCTTCTACGATGCCTGGTTTAATGGAAATGTCGATTTTGATGGTGGGGGAAATGTTAGCCAGATTACCTTCTTCAAAAGCATCGGGTGCACGAATAGGATTGTTGAACCAATCGATAGTCCCTAATGGGATAAAATATTTGGTTTCGACCGCGTAAATGGGATTGTGGCTAGGAGGCATGAGGGATTCCTGTGGAAGGAAGAGTGCACGATGATGTAGTGCATCCCAGAGAGAGTCTGGGCATTGTAGTTCTTCCAGTATTTCTTCGTCGCATTGGAAACGATGGAAATATAATGGATCATGAGGAGTGATCTCAGGGATAGTGTGAGTGCCCCCTGCTGAGGAAACAGAGGGGGTATCGTTAGGAGAGGGTGAGGGTTCACTCGTCATAAACCATATATTGAGGTATTGAGGGGTACCCGAAGTAGTGGGATGGAGATTCTCCGCAGGGGGTTGGGTGGGAGAGTTGGGTGGATTACGGGGTAAATCCTCAGACATGTCATCTAAGAACCATGGAGGCGTAGGGAGTGCCTCGGGCTTGGGAGAGATGATATTGAGATATTCAAATGGTGAAGATATGTCAATGATTGCCTCTGCGGGTTGGTGAAGCAGGGCTAACTGACATCGCTGATATTCGATGATCATCGGACATTGGTATGTAAAATGAGTCAATGAATTGCAAAGAGAGCAAGGGCATCTCATGCGTTCATTGACTGAAGTAGTGACATAGCGTATGTCAGTGATAGGTGTTGTGGAGGACATAGCCGGGCGTGGGTTGTTCTGAAAGTCTCGGCTTACGATCGCTAATGCCTGCCGTAAACGAGGCAGTGTTGGACAATGATGGGTGTAATGGCCATACTCAGAACAGATGGCACATGTGAATTTGGTTATCAACCCTTTACTACTGGAAGGTTGAGTGGTAGCAGTAGTAATGGATGGTGTGGGGGTTGGATTGGGGGGAATCAAATTCCGTAATTACGGTAGTGATGGGCAGTTGTTGGTTTGGTGGCCCTATTTGTCACACAATGCGCAAGGTGGTGGAATGCGCGGAGGAAGTGGAGCTGTGGGCTCCTTCTTTTGTCTCCTGCCCCCAGTGGTAGCAGGGGGAGTAGGGAGTATGGGGGTAGTGGAGGTAGTGGGAGTGAGGACAGGAATTTGTGGACGTGCCTTGCGTTGCATTGGGGTGGCCAACTTGCGGACGTGCAGACATGCGTTGGGGCGCCCAACTTGCGGACGTGCCTTGTGTTGCGTTGGGGCGCCCAACTTGCGGATGTGCCCTGCGTTGCATTGGGGCGCCCAACATTGGTGAGGTCGTATTAAATATTCTACATCCAAGCCAAAATTTGTTCTTATCAATCCTCCAGCTCATCTTTTAGCCTAGTGCTCCCTTGTGTGGATGTTTTCGTTGCGGATCGGTTTTTCGTTTGGGCGCCCATCTTGCGGACGTGCCTTGCATTGCATTTGGGCGCCCATATTGTGGACGCACCTTTCGTTGCGTTGGAGTGCCCAAACTTGGTGAGGCCATATTAAAAAGTCTACCTCCAAGACAAAATTTGTTCTTATCCATCCTCCAGCTCATCTTTTATCCTAGTGCTCCCTTGTGTGGACGTTTTTGTTGCGGATTGGTTTTCTGTTTGGGCGCCCATCTTGTGGACGTGCCTTGCGTTGCGTTTGGGCGCCCGTCTTTCGGATGCGCCTTTCGTTGCGTTGCGGCACCCAACCTTGGTGAAGCCGTATTAAAAAGTCTACCTCCAAGCCAAAATTTGTTCTTATCCATCCTCTAGCTCGTCTTTTTTCCTAGTGCTCCCTTGTGTGGATGTTTTCGTTGCGGATGAGTTTTTCGTTTGGGTGCCCATCTTGCAAACTCGCCTTGCGTTGCGTTTGGGTGCCCAACTTGCGGACGTGCCTTGCATTGCGTTGGGGCGCCCAACTTGCAGACGTGTGGACGTGACTTGCGTTTGCGTTGCGGACATGCGTTGGGGCACCCAACTTGCGAACGTGCCTTGCGTTGCGTTGGGGCGCCCAACTTGCGGATGTGCCTTGCGTTGCATTGGGGTGACCAACCTTGGTGAGGCTATATTAAAAAGTCTACCTCCAAGCCAAAATTTGTTCTTATCCATTCTCCAGCTCTTCTTTTAGCCTAGTGCTCCCTTATGTGGACGTTTTCATTGTGGATGAGTTTTGCGTTTGGGCGACCATCTTGCGGACGTGCCTTGCGTTGCGTTGCGGCACCCAACTTGCGGATGTGCAGACGTGCCTTGTGTTTGCATTGCAGATGTGCGTTGGGGCGCCCAACTTGCGGACGTGCCTTGCGTTGCGTTGGAGCGCCCAAATTGTGGACATGCCTTGTGTTGCGTTTGGGTGCCCATCTTGTGGATGTGCCTTGTGTTGCGTTGGGGTGCCCAACCTTGGTGAGGCCGTATTAAAAATTCTACCTCAAAGCCAAAATTTGTTCTTATCCATCCTCCAACTCGTCTTTTAGCCTAGTGCTCCCTTATGTGGACATTTTCGTTGCGGATGAGTTTTGCGTTTGGGTGACCATCTTGCGGACGTGCCTTGCATTACGTTGGGACGCCCAACTTGCGGACGTGCAGACGTGCCTTCCGTTGTGGGCGTGCCTTGCATTTGCATTGCGGACGTGCATTGGGGCGCCCAACTTGTGGATGTGCCTTGCGTTGCGTTGGGGCGCCCAACTTGCGGACATGTCTTGTGTTGCGTTTGCGCGCCCATCTTGCGAACATGCCTTGCGTTACGTTGGGGCACCCAACCTTTGTGAGGCCATATTAAAAAGTCTACCTCCAAGATGGAATTTGTTCTTATCCATCCTCCAGCTCATGTTTTAGCCTAGTGCTCCTTTGTGTGGACATTTTCGTTTGGGATGAGTTTTGCGTTTGGGCGACCATCTTGCGGACGTGCCTTGCATTGCGTTGCGGACGTGCGGACGTGCCTTGCATTTGTGTTGCGGACGTGCGTTGGGGTGCCCAACTTCCAGACGTGCCTTGCGTTGCGTTGGGGCGCCAAACTTGCGGATGTGCCTTGCGTTGCGTTGGGGCACCCAACTTGCGGACGTGCCTTGTGTTGCGTTTGGTTGCCCATCTTGCGGACGCGCCTTGCGTTGTGTTGGGGCTCCCAACCTTCGTGAGGCCATCTTAAAAAGTCTACCTCCAAGAAAAAATTTGTTCTTATCCATCCTCCAGCTCGTCTTTTAGCCTAGTGCTCCGTTGTGTGGACGTTTTCGTTGCGGATCGGTTTTTCGTTTGGGCACCCATCTTGCGGACGCGCCTTGCGTTGTGTTTGGGTGCCCATATTGCGGATGCGCCTTTCGTTGTGTTGGGCCGCCCAAACTTGGTGAGGCCGTATTAAAAAGTCTACCTCCAAGTAAAAATTTGTTCTTATCCATCCTCCAGTTCGTCTTTTTGCCTAGTGCTCCCTTTTGTGGACGTTTTCGTTGCGGATGAGTTTTTCGTTTCGGCGCCCATCTTGCGAACTCGCCTTGCGTTGCGTTTGCGCGCCCAATTTGTGGACGTGCCTTGCGTTGCGTTGGGGCAGCCAAGTTGCGGACGTGCGGACATGCGTTGGGGCGCCCAACTTGCGGACGTGCCTTGCGTTGCGTTGGGGCACCCAACTTGCGGACGTGCCCTGCGTTGCGTTGGGGCACCCAACATTGGTGAGGTCGTATTAAATAGTCTACATCCAAGCCAAAATTTGTTCTTATCAATCCTCCAGCTCGTCTTTTAGCCTAGTTCTCCCTTGTGTGGACGTTTTTGTTGCGGATCGGTTTTTCGTTTGGGCGCCCATCTTGCGGACGTGCCTTGCGTTGCATTTGGGCGCCCATCTTGTGGACACGCCTTTCGTTGCGTTGGAGTGCCCAACCTTGGTGAGGCCGTATTAAAAAGTCTACCTCCAAGACAAAATTTGTTCTTATCCATCCTCCAGCTCGTCTTTTTACATAGTGCTCCCTTGTGTGGACGTTTTCATTGTGGATGAGTTTTTCATTTGGGCGCCCATCTTGCGAACTCGCCTTGCCTTGCGTTTGGGCGCCCAACTTCCGAACGTGCCTTGCGTTGCGTTGGGGCGCCCAACATTTGTGAGGTCGTATTAAAAAGTCTACCTCCAAGCCAAAATTTGTTCTTATCCCTCCTCCAGCTCGTCTTTTAGCCTAGTTCTCCCTTGTGTGGACGTTTTCATTGCGGATGAGTTTTGTGTTTGGACACCCATCTTGCGGACGTGCCTTGCATTGCGTTGGGGCGCCCAACTTGCGGACGTGTGGACATGCGTTGCGTTTGTGTTGCGGGCGTCCGTTGGGGTGCCCAATTTGCGGACGTGCCTTGCATTGCGTTGGGGCGCCCAAATTGCGGACGTGCCTTGTGTTGCGTTTGGGCGCCCATCTTGCAGACGTGCCTTGCGTTGCGTTGGGGCGCCCAACCTTGGTGAGGCCGTATTAAAATGTCTACCTCCAAGCCAAAATTTGTTCTTATCCATCCTCCAGCTCATGTTTTAGCCTAGTGTTCCCTTGTGTGGACGTTTTCGTTGCGGATGAGTTTTGCGTTTGGGCGACCATCTTGCGGACGTGCCTTGCGTTACGTTGGGGYGCCCAACTTGCAGACGTGCTTTGGGGCGCCCAAATTGCAAACGTGCATTGCGTTGCGTTGGGGTGCCCAACTTCCCGACGTGCCTTGTGTTGCGTTTGGGCGCCCATCTTGCGGACGCGCCTTGCATTGCATTGGGGCGCCCAACCTTGGTGAGGCCGTATTAAAAAGTCTACCTCCAAGCCAAAATTTGTTCTTATCCATCCTCCAGCTCATCTTTTAGCCTAGTGCTCCCTTGTGTGGATGTTTTCGTTGCGGATCGGTTTTTCGTTTGGGCACCCATCTTGCGGATGCGCCTTGCATTGCGTTTTGGCACCCATCTTGCGGATGCGCCTTTCGTTGCGTTGGGGCGCCCAACCTCGGTGAGGTCGTATTAAAAAGTCTACCTCCAAGCCAAAATTTGTTCTTATCCATCCTCCAACTCATCTTTTATCCTAGTGCTCACTTGTGTGGACATTTTCGTTGCAGATGATTTTTGCGTTTGGGTGACCATCTTGCGGACGTGCCTTGCATTGCGTTGGGGCACCCAACTTGCGGACGTGCGGACGTGCCTTGCATTTGCGTTGCAGACGTGCGTTGGGGCGCACAACTTGCGGACGTGCCTTGCGTTGCGTTGGGGTGCCTAACCTTGGTGAGGCTGTATTAAAAAGTCTACCTCCAAGCCAAAATTTGTTCTTATCCATCCTCCAGCTCGTCTTTTAGCCTAGTGCTCCCATTTGTGGATGTTTTCGTTGCAGATGAGTTTTGTGTTTAGGCGACCATCTTGCGGACGTGCCTTGCGTTGCGTTGCAGTGCCCAACTTGCGGACGTGCACACGTGCCTTGCATTGCGGACGTGCCTTGCGTTTGCGTTGCAAACGTGCGTTGGGGCACCCAACTTGTGGATGTGCCTTGCGTTGCGTTGGGGCGCCCAACTTGCGGACGTGCCTTTTGTTGCGTTTGGGTGCCCATATTGTGGACGTGTGTTGTGTTGCGTTGGGGTGCCCAACCTTGGTGAGGCCGTATTAAAAAGTCTACCTCCAAGCCAAAATTTGTTCTTATCCATCCTCCAACTCGTCTTTTAGCCTAGTGCTCCCTTGTTTGGACGTTTTGCTTCCAGATTTGTTTTGCATTTGGGCGACCATCTTGCGGACGTGCCTTGCCTTGCGCTGGGGCGGCCAACTTGCGGATGTGCGGACGTGCCTTGCATTTGCATTATGGATGTGCGTTGGGGCGCCCAACTTGCGTACGTGCCTTGCGTTGTGTTGGGGTGCCTAACTTGCGGACGTGCCTTGTGTTGCATTTGGGCGCCCATCTTGCGGACGTGCCTTGCGTTGCGTTGGGGCGACCAACCTTGCTGAGGCCGTATTAAAAATTCTACCTCCAAGCCAAAATTTGTTCTTATCCATCCTCTAGCTCATCTTTTAGCCTACTGCTCCCTTGTGTGGACGTTTTTGTTGCGGATTAGTTTTGTGTTTGGGCGACCATCTTGCGAACGCGCCTTGCGTTGCGTTGGGGCACCCAACTTGCGGACGTGCGGACGTGCCTTGCGTTTGCGTTGTGGACGTGCGTTGGGGTGCCCAACTTGCGGATGTGCCTTGTGTTGCGTTGGGGTGCCCAACTTGTGGACGTGTCTTGTGTTGCGTTTGGGCGCCCATCTTGCAGACGTGCCTTGCATCGCGTTGGGGCACCCAACCTTGGTGAGGCCGTATTAAAAAGTCTACCTCCAAGCTAAAATTTGTTCTTATCCATCCTCCAACTAATCTTTTAGCCTAGTACTCCCTTGTGTGGACGTTTTCGTTGGGGATGAGTTTTGCGTTTGGGAGACCATCTTGTGGACTTGCCTTCGTTGCGTTGGGGCACCCAACAAGCGGACGTGCCTTGCATTTGCATTGCGGACGTGCATTGGGGTGCCCAACTTGCATACGTGCCTTGCGTTGCGTTGGGGCGCCCAACTTGCGGATGTGCCTTGCGTTGCGTTGGGGCGCCCAACTTGCGGACGTTCCTTGTGTTGCGTTTGGGCGCCCATCTTGCAGACGCGCCTTGCATTGCGTTGGGGCGCCCAACCTTGGTGAGGCCGTATTAAAAATTCTACCGCCAAGAGAAAATTTGTTATTATCCATCCTCCAGCTCGTCTTTTTGCCTAGTGCTCCCTTGTGTGGACGTTTTCGTTGCGGATGAGTTTTTCATTTCGACGCCCATCTTGTGAACTCGCCTTGCGTTGCGTTTGGGCACCCAACTTGCGAACGTGCCTTGCTTTGCGTTGGGGCGCCCAAGTTGCGGACATGCGGACGTGCCTTGCGTTGCAGACGTGCCTTGCGTTTGCGTTGCGGACGTGCGTTGGGGCGCCCAACTTGCGGACGTGCCTTGCATTGCGTTGGGGCGCCCAACTTCCGGACGTGCCCTGCGTTGCATTGGGGGGCCCAACATTGGTGAGGCCGTATTAAATAGTCTACCTCCAAGCCAAAATTTGTTCTTATCCATCCTCCAGCTCGTCTTTTAGAGTAGTGCTCCCTTGTGTGGACGTTTTCGTTGCGGATCAGTTTTTTGTTTGGGCGCCCATCTTGCGGACATGCCTTGCATTGCATTTGGGCGCCCATCTTGTGGACGTGCCTTGCGTTGCATTTGGGCACCCATCTTGCGGACGCGTCTTTCATTGCATTGGGGTGCCCAACCTTGGTGAGGCCATATTAAAAAGTCTACCTCCAAGCCAAAATTTGTTCTTATCCATCCTCCAGCTCCTCTTTTTACCTAGTGCTCCCTTGTGTGGACGTTTTCGTTGCGGATGAGTTTTTCATTTGGGTGCCCATCTTGCGAACTTGCCTTGCGTTTCATTTGGGCGCCCAACTTGCGGACGTACCTTGCGTTGTGTTGGGGCGCCCAACATTAGTGAGTCTGTATTAAAAAGTCTACCTCCAAGACAAAATTTGTTCTTATCCCTCCTCCAGCTCATCTTTTAGCCTAGTGCTCCCTTGTGTGGATGTTTTCGTTGCGGATGTGCCTTGTGTTGCTTTTGGGCGGCCATCTTGCGGACGTGCCTTGTGTTGCATTGGGGTGCCCAACCTTGGTGAGGCCTTATTAAAAAGTCTACCTCCAAGCCAAAATTTGTTCTTATCCATCCTCCAGCTCGTCTTTTAGCCTAGTGCTCCCTTGTGTGGACGTTTTCATTGCGGATTGGTTTTTCGTTTGGGCACCCATCTTGTGGACGTGCCTTGCGTTGCGTTTGGGTGCATGTCTTTCAGATGCGCCTTTCGTTGCGTTGCGGCGCCCAACCTTGGTGAAGCCGTATTAAAAAGTCTACCTCCAAGCCAAAATTTGTTCTTATCCATCCTCTAGCTTGTCTTTTTGCCTAGTGCTCACTTGTGTGGATGTTTTCGTTGCGGATGAGTTTTTCGTTTGGGTGCCCATCTTGCAAACTCGCCTTGCGTTGCGTTTGGGCGCCCAACTTGCGGACGTGCCTTGCATTGCGTTGGGGCGCCCAACTTGTAGACGTGCGGACGTGAGTTGCGTTTGCATTGCGGACGTGCGTTGGGGCGCCCAACTTGCGGACGTGCCTTGCGTTGCGTTGGGGCGCCCAACATGCAGACGTGCCTTGCGTTGCATTGGGGTGCCCAACCTTGGTGAGGCTGTATTAAAAAGTCTACCTCCAAGCCAAAATTTGTTCTTATCCATTCTCCAGCTATTCTTTTAGCCTAGTGCTCCCTTGTGTGGATGTTTTCATTGTGGATGAGTTTTGCGTTTGGGCGACCATCTTGCGGACGTGCCTTGCGTTGCATTGCGACACCCAACTTGCGGATGTGCAGACGTGCCTTGTGTTTGCGTTGCAGATGTGCGTTGGGGCGCCCAACTTGCGGACGTGCCTTGCGTTGCGTTGGAGCGCCCAAATTGTGGACATGCCTTGTGTTGCGTTTGGGCGCCCATCTTGTGGACGTGCCTTGCGTTGCGTTGGGGTGCCCAACCTTGGTGAGGCCGTATTAAAAATTCTACCTCCAAGCCAAAATTTGTTCTTATCCATCCTCCAGCTCATCTTTTAGCCTAGTGCTCCCTTGTGTGGACATTTTCATTGCGGAATAGTTTTGCGTTTGGGTGACCATCTTGCGGACGTGCCTTGCATTGCGTTGGGGCACCCAACTTGCGGACGTGCGGACGTGCCTTGCATTTGCATTGCGGACGTGCGTTGGGGCACCCAACTTGCGGATGTGCCTTGCGTTGCGTTGGGGTGCCCAACTTGCAGACATGTCGTGTGTTGCGTTTGGGTGCCCATCTTGCGAACGTGCCTTGCGTTGCGTTGGGGCACCCAACCTTTGTGAGGCCATATTAAAAAGTCTACCTTCAAGATGGAATTTGTTCTTATCCATCCTCCAGCTCATGTTTTAGCCTAGAACTCCGTTGTGTGGACGTTTTCGTTGGGGATGAGTTTTGCGTTTGGGCGACCATCTTGCGGACGTGCCTTGCATTGCGTTGGGGCGCCCAAGTTGCGGACATGCGGACACGCCTTGCATTTGCGTTGCGGACATGCGTTGGGGTGCCCAACTTGCGGACGTGCCTTGCGTTGCGTTGGGGCGCCCAACTTGCGGATGTGCCTTGCGTTGCGTTGGGGCGCCCAACTTGCGGATGTGCCTTGTGTTGCGTTTGGTTGCCCATCTTGCGGACGCGCCTTGCGTTGTGTTGGGGCTCCAAACCTTGGTGAGGCCAAACTAAAAAGTCTACCTCCAAGCCAAAATTTGTTCTTATCCATCCTCCAACTCGTCTTTTAGCCTAGTGCTTCGTTGTGTGGACATTTTCGTTACGGATCGGTTTTTCGTTTGGGCACCCATCTTGCGGACGCGCCTTGCGTTGTGTTTGGGTGCCCATCTTACGGACGCGCCTTGCGTTGTGTTTGGGTGCCCATCTTGCGGACGCGCCTTGCGTTGTGTTTGGGTGCCCATCTTGCGGACGCGCCTTTCATTGCGTTGGGGTGCCCAACCTTGGTGAGGTCGTATTAAAAATTCTACCTCCAAGTAAAAATTTGTTCTTATCCATCCTCCAGTTCGTCTTTTTTCCTAGTGCTCCCTTGTGTGGACGTTTTCGTTGCGGATGAGTTTTTCATTTCGACGCCCATCTTGCGAACTCGCCTTGCGTTGCGTTTGGGCGCCCAATTTGTAGACGCGCCTTGCGTTGCGTTGGAGCGGCCAAGTTGCAGACGTGCGGACATGCGTTGGGGCGCCCAACTTGCGGACGTGCCTTGCGTTTCGTTGGGGCACCCAACTTGCGGACGTGCCCTGCGTTACGTTGGGGCGCCCAACATTGGTGAGGCCGTATTAAATAGTCTACATCCAAGCCAAAATTTGTTCTTATCAATCCTCCAGCTCGTCTTTTAGCCTAGTTCTCCCTTGTGTGGACGTTTCTGTTGTGGATCGGTTTTTCGTTTGGGCGCCCATCTTGCGGACGTACCTTGCGTTGCATTTGGGCGCCCATCTTGTGGACACACCTTTCGTTGCATTGGAGTGCCCAACCTTGGTGAGGTCGTATTAAAAAGTCTACCTCCAAGCCAAAATTTGTTCTTATCCATCCTCCAGCTCGTCTTTTTACATAGTGCTCCCTTGTGTGGACATTTTCATTGTGGATGAGTTTTTCATTTGGGCACCCATCTTGTGAACTCGCCTTGCGTTGCATTTGGGCGCCCAACTTCCGAACGTGCCTTGCATTGCGTTGGGGCACCCAACATTTGTGAGGTCGTATTAAAAAGTCTACCTCCAAGCCAAAATTTGTTCTTATCCCTCCTCCAGCTCGTCTTTTAGCCTAGTGCTCCCTTGTGTGGATGTTTTCGTTGCGGATGAGTTTTGTGTTTGGACACCCATCATGCGGACGTGCCTTGCGTTGCATTGGGGCGCCCAACTTGCGGACGTGCGGACGTGCGTTGCGTTTGTGTTGCGGACGTGCATTGGGGCGCCTAATTTGCGGACGTGCCTTGCATTGCGTTGCGGCGCCCAAATTGCGGACGTGCCTTGTGTTGCGTTTGGGCGCCCATCTTGCAGACGTGCCTTGCGTTGCGTTGGGGTGCCCAACCTTGGTGAGGCCGTATTAAAATGTCTACCTCCAAGCCAAAATTTGTTCTTATCCATCCTCCAGCTCATCTTTTAGCCTAGTGTTCCCTTGTGTGGATGTTTTCATTGCAGATGAGTTTTGCGTTTGGGCGACCATCTTGCGGACGTGCCTTGCGTTGCGTTGGGGCGCTCAACTTGCAGACGTTCTTTGGGGCGCCCAAATTGCAAACGTGCCTTGCATTGCGTTCGGGTGCCCAACTTCCCGACGTGCCTTGTGTTGCATTTGGGCGCCCATCTTGCGGACGCGCCTTGCGTTGCATTGGGGCGCCCAACCTTGGTGAGGCCGTATTAAAAAGTCTACCTCCAAGCCAAAATTTGTTCTTATCCATCCTCCAGCTCGTCTTTTAGCCTAGTGCTCCCTTGTGTGGACGTTTTCTGTGCGGATTGGTTTTTCGTTTGGGCACCCATCTTGCGGATGCACCTTGCATTGCGTTTTGGCGCCCATCTTATGGATGCGCCTTTCGTTGCGTTGGGGCGCCCAACCTTGGTGAGGTCGTATTAAAAAGTCTACCTCCAAGCCAAAATTTGTTCTTATCCATCCTCCAACTCATCTTTTAGCCTAGTGCTCCCTTGTGTGGACATTTTCGTTGCGGATGAGTTTTGCGTTTGGGCGACCATCTTGTGGACATGCCTTGCATTGCATTGGGGCACCCAACTTGCGGATGTGTGGACGTGCCTTGCATTTGCGTTGCGGACGTGCGTTGGGGCGCACAACTTGCGGACGTGCCTTGCGTTGCGTTGGGGCGCCTAACCTTGGTGAGGCTGTATTAAAAAGTCTACCTCCAAGCCAAAATTTGTTCTTATCCATCCTCCAGCTCGTCTTTTAGCCTAGTGCTCCCATTTGTGGACATTTTCGTTGCAGATGAGTTTTGCATTTAGGCGACCATCTTGCGGACGTGCCTTGCGTTGTGTTGCGGTGCCCAACTTGCGGATGTGCAGACGTGCCTTGCATTGCAGACGTGCCTTGCGTTTGCGTTGCAAACGTGCGTTGGGGCACCCAATTTGTGGATGTGCCTTGCATTGCGTTGGGGCGCCCAACTTGTGGACATGCCTTTTGTTGCGTTTGGGTGCCGATATTGTGGACGTGCGTTCCGTTGCGTTGGGGAGCCCAACCTTGATGAGGCCGTATTAAAAAGTCTACCTCCAAGCCAAAATTTGTTCTTATCCATCCTCCAGCTCGTCTTTTAGCCTAGTGCTCCCTTGTTTGGACGTTTTGCTTCTAGATTTGTTTTGCGTTTGGGCAACCATCTTGCGGACGTGCCTTGCCTTGCGTTGGGGCGGCCAACTTGTGGATGTGCGGACGTGCCTTGCGTTTGCGTTGTGGACGTGCATTGGGGAGTCCAACTTGCGGACGTGCCTTGCGTTGTGTTGGGGCGCCCAACTTGCGGACGTGCCTTGTGTTGCGTTTGGGCGCCCATCTTGCGGACGTGCCTTGCGTTGCGTTGGGGCGACCAACCTTGCTGAGGCCGTATTAAAAACTCTACTTCCAAGCCAAAATTTCTTCTTATCCATCCTCCAGCTCATCTTTTAGCCTACTGCTCCCTTGTGTGGACGTTTTTGTTGCGGATGAGTTTTGCGTTTGGGCGACCATCTTGCGGACACGCCTTGCGTTGCGTTAGGGCGCCCAACTTGCGGACGTGCGGACGTGCCTTGCGTTGCAGACGTGCCTTGCATTTGCATTGCGGACGTGCGTTGGGGCGCCCAACTTGCGGATGTGCCTTGCGTTGCGTTGGGGCGTCCAACTTGCGGACGTGTCTTGTGTTGCGTTTGGGCGCCCATCTTGCAGACGTGCCTTGCACCGCATTGGGGCACCCAACCTTGGTGAGGCCGTATTAAAAAGTCTACCTCCAAGCTAAAATTTGTTCTTATCCATCCTCCAGCTCATCTTTTAGCCTAGTGCTCCCTTGTGTGAACGTTTTCGTTGGGGATGAGTTTTGCGTTTGGGAGACCATCTTGCGGACGTGCCTTTGTTGCGTTGGGGTGCCCAACTTGCGGACGTGCGGACGTGCCTTGCGTTTGCGTTCCGAACGTGCATTGGGGTGCCCAACTTGCATACTTGCCTTGCGTTCCGTTGGGGCGCCCAACTTGCAGATGTGCCTTGCGTTGCGTTGGGGCGCCCAACTTGCGGACGTTCCTTGTGTTGCGTTTGGGCGCCCATCTTGCGGATGCGCCTTGCGTTGCATTGGGACGCCCAACCTTGGTGAGGCCGTATTAAAAATTCTACCTCCAAGCGAAAATTTGTTATTATCCATCCTCCAGCTCATCTTTTTGCCTATTGCTCCCTTGTGTGGACGTTTTCGTTGCGGATGAGTTTTTCGTTTCGACGCCCATCTTGCGAACTCGCCTTGCGTTGCGTTTGGGCACCCAACTTGCGGACGTGCCTTGCTTTGCGTTGGGGCACCCAAGTTGCGGACATGCGGACGTGCCTTGCATTGCGAACGTGCCTTGCGTTTGCGTTGTGGATGTGCGTTGAGGCGCCCAACTTGCGGACATGCCTTGCATTGCGTTGGGGCGCCCAACTTCCGGACATGCCCTGCGTTGCGTTGGGGGGCCCAACATTGGTGAGGCCATATTAAATAGTCTACCTCCAAGCCAAAATTTGTTCTTATCCATCCTCTAGCTCGTCTTTTAGAGTAGTTCTCCCTTGTGTGGACGTTTTCGTTGCGGATCAGTTTTTTGTTTGGGCGCCCATCTTTCGGACGTGCCTTGCATTGCATTTGGGCGCCCATCTTGCGGACGTGCCTTGCGTTTCATTTGGGCACCCATCTTGCGGACGCGTCTTTCGTTGCGTTGGGGTGCCCAACCTTGGTGAGGCCATATTAA
>ML824976.1:31846-43087 GCA_009831015.1 Picea engelmannii
AGTCGGACTAAGTTTACTATGTCTTAGTCCACTCAGAGTCAGTCCTAGTCAAAACAACAATTTTAATTGCTAAAGTGACATTAGTCAAATGTCAAAAACATTGTAATTTTGAGTTAGTGAGTGGATGTTAAGGTGGCAATGAGAAAGTTAGACCCTCCTAACTTACCCAAACCCATTCTAACCTTTTTCCAACTTAATTCAACCTATTTACTCACCCCCTCACCCATCTAAACCTTGCCCTAAGGGGAAAAACGACCCACCACTAACCAATTCCTTGTTTCTTGCCTAGAAACTTGGAGTGGGCCCCTCTAACATGAGGTGCGCCCCTCCTAGACACTCCAAAACCCTAACTAAACCCAAAACCTAACCTAACTCACACTCTACCTCTCCCCATAGCTCACGCCCTCACTTGATTTGCGCCCCCTTTGGTGGAGATTCACTCCACTCACACCCAAACCTAAGCCACTTGCTAAAAATAGCAAGTGGGCTTTCCTAACTAACCTAGTGCGCCCCCCTTGCATGGTTTGCTAACCTATCTAATGCTTACACCTCACCCACTCATCATTACATGCTTCAAACCCTAGCTTGGACGCCCCTCTTTTTGAGATTGGTGCTCTCACTCTTTATTTGACACTTGGAAGTGATCCAAGTGCCTTCACTTTGCTTCTAGAGGTATAAATAGAAGCCTTCCTCACCTCTTTTCCTCACCAATCTTTGTGCTAAAGTTACTATGCTGAAATCTCTCTCACTTCCATCTTCTTGCTCTTGCCATCTTGCCATCCATTCATTGCTCCTGGGAGTCTAGTAGCAAACTAGTGGCTACAACACTCTCACACTTTTGGTAATAAGAAAAAATCTTTGGAGGATCATTGGAGCATCTTTGAGTATTCTTTTTGTTCCATACACATGAGGTGATATTGCTTGCTTATTGTTTTTGTGTTGTTGGTAATAGATCTTGAGTTGAAGTATTTTGCTTGGGTAAGATAGCTTTGAGTATTCTTGTTATCTTATGTTTATGTTGGATAGCTTAGGGTTTGCAAGTATTTCATTCTAAGTCTATTCAAAATAACTATCTATTCCATGCTTCACATATTTCTCTAAGTTTTGCAGGTCATCTCAAAGGATTCATTGGGATAGCACCGAAGAGGATCCTACCCTTGAGCCCTTCTTACACGCCTTGCCTCTTTCTTGTTCCATTTAAATTTCTGCATCCATTTCCATATATTTTTCAGCTGTTAACTAATCATAGATAGGTCAAAAAATTAAATTTTCATTTTCAGATTTTTATGCTGAAAATTTCTGTGTAAAAACAGAAATTTTCTGTAACATATTTGGTGGTTTTGCAGCATTTTCAGCAAGCTTTTGCTTGCTGTTTTTTGCAGGTTAGTGACAGATCCAAAGGTAAATGTTGTCCAAATACACCTAGGAGGTTTCCCAACACACTACTCTTGGTTGGGTAACACTTTCTTACTCTTTCTCCTTCAAATTTCCAAGGTTTTCTCATATTTTCTTCACCTTTTTGGGCCCTAAAATCATAAGCTAGCTTAGATTGATTTGTTTATTCTTTAGCTTAGATTATTCTTTGTCCATAATACTGTTAGTTTAGTTTTCCTTTCATTTCATTAAGTTATTGTAGCTTAGCTAACCCCTCTTTGGCCAATAAAGGAAGGCTTGCCTCCACCTTGGCCATTGTAGGTGATTTTATTCTTTCATTTAAGTTTATTTCACACATAATAATTTCATGACCAGCATCTTGGGAGAGTAATCCCCAATACCGCACGGCATAAGGGAAACTAATACTCTTGTGATGATTAATGCTTAATGGTTAAATTATCTAGTTAGTAATCACACATAGTTTCATTTTTCAAGCTTATTTCATATGCTCATAATCTCATGCTTAGTTGGTTAAATGATTTACAATATCTTCTAAGTGCTAAATCTTTAGTAACATAAGTCATTTAGCTTGCTTATATTTCTAGCATATGTGATCTAGTATTTTGGTTTAAGATCTTTTCCATAAGTCTTGTTTAATCTTCATTATCTAAGCATATCTTTTAATGGTTAATACACTCATGGTTAAGCAATCTTAGATCTCATAATTTCTTAAAGATCTCTTTAAGGCAATTTGTTTTTGCCATCTCATGTTGGTTTAAGATCTTAAGCATAAACTTGTTAAATATTTCCTTCCTTCATGCTTACATCTTTCATATGATTTAACAATCTTACATAAATGGTTGATGGTAGATCTTTAAATCATAAGTTAAATGTCTAAAATGATGATGTGATGTTCATGTTACTTAATGTTCATTTATCTATTGTGGTGTAACCTCACATTCTAAGTAATTTCATTTTCAGATCTACTTTCTAATGCACTCATTAAGTTTAAGTTATCTTGCTTCATGGTTATTTTCTCATACACATAACTTAAAAAAAAATTTCATGCAAGTTTCAATTTTCTGCTTTATGTAGCAAGTTGTCCTTGTTTAAATTTCATTTTTAACTTGCAAGTTTTATGTGGGATGGTTTATGGTTAATTGTCATATCTTTTGTATCATTTCCATATATGTTTCATGTAATAAATTCTTTTAAATTTCAAGTTTCCAAACACATTATTTGAGCATTTTCATTTTCGGCCATACCCTTAAACGCTCAATTTTAAGTGTCTAAAACTTGTCTAAAATTCACCCAACACATCTATAGACCCACCCGCGGGTCATAACAACAATTAGGAACATTTTTAGGGGCTTCATTCAACCATCTCCACCATCTAAAACGGGTGGGAGGAAAACAACGGAGAGAAGAGGCGGGGGACCGTCCTCGTGATTTCGTTGGGGAGATCCTTTCCGGGAAGTACTCATACTGTCAGGGCTGACCGAGGAAGATAGGGTAAGGCATTGTTTGCCTTACTATCTTGAGCACCAGGCAGTGATTTGGCCAAGGGAGGAGGAAGTTTGAAGCACACATATAGTTTAGGGGGAAAGGGAAATAAAATTTAATCAATCTTTAAGAAACTCCTTAAACACTTAGTTGCATAGATCACCTTTGTATGCTTGGGGGAATTAGTTGCATCGATAGGCAAACACATTGGTGATAATCTCATTGGTTTATCTTATGTGTAACTTGATGGTTAATGTTTCTTATGTCTAAGTCGACTTTGGAGTATACATTGAAAATATCTTGTTTATTGATTGTTGTGGTGTGAATCAAGAAAGTGTTGAGTATCCCACTTGGGGAGGCATCACTTTCTTTGATTCTTGAGTGTTTTTTGTGATTATAGCCAGTGAAGGTAGTCCAATAGAGTAAGTGCTATTGGGGCATGCTTGGAAAATTGTTGAACACTTACACTTATTTGTATCTTTGTATATTGTTGTATCTTTTGTATGTGGTGTAATCATTATAACACTTGTAATCATTTTGTATAATTATAATAACCTTGGGTTTGTGGGTAGTTTAACTTGATTTACTTGTAATACCTTTATAATAAACCACCCTCAAACATTAGTTGACCCCATTGTCCAACCTTAGGCACTAGTCTTAGTTGACTTAGGGAAAGGGCTGACTTACATTTAGATTAGGACTTGCACTTTGCATTTGCTGCTTGATCATTTTAGGCTAGTTCTCCCCTTTGGCCTATAACAAATTAAAACTAACTCCTAGAAATTTAACATTAAGATTAATCTAGTAACTAGGGACAACCCCCCTTGGCTTCCCTAGGAGTAAGCCTAGAAGGAAGAGGTTCCAGTCAAGGTGACAGTGTGGATTTGGAACCTAGACATTGTGTCTCCGAGGACACACTAAGTGAGTTGGACTTAGCTCACGCTAGCAAGTGTGTATTAGGACGGCAACAAATCTTATATTTTGTCAACTACAAGCCTCTAGGCCTTTATCCCCTTCCTCCCATGAAATGAGGTACAATCTCTTCTTAGCTCATTGTGGCCCGAAAACCCAAAAGATGAGGAAACGAAGGGAGAGAATCATAGAAAGTGACAAGTATGTGCGGGAGCGGTACAATGACTCATCAAGGAGACCCCCTAGTAGCAACCCTTTTCTCAAGGGTGACCACTTACTAGGACAACAATGTCAACCACCAAGGTGAAATAAGGCAAAGAGCATAATTTTCAAGCAAACATTTTCAAAATTAAGGGAGGACCCTTTGTAACATATCCAAATGCTTCATTTATTAAAATCACACTTACCACAACACCAGACTCGTTACCTCATGGAGCAAGCCCTATCGTCCTCTATGAACCAAGTTGGTGTGGTGAATGGTGCAACCATCGATCTCATGGTGATGGGTGTTGTGATGTGGGGCTCTACCTGCTCATCTGTCTCTCGGTACTCCATGTCTACAACATGAGTAGATTTAATTGTATTGCTCTTGTTTTCATTGAACTCTGAGATTTATTTTTTGCTATAGTTACTTAGCCTTAGTTTATTTTCTTAAGGACCACCCCCCTTGGCTTCGCTAGGAGTAGGCCTAGATGAAGGAGTTGAGTGTTGAGTGACAGTATCTTAACTCAAGACTTACCCCCAAGGAAACACCCAGTGGATTGAATATTTCTTCCACATAACCCGAGGTGTGTATAAGGCAGCGACAACTGGGAATCAACATAAATGTACTGCAACAAGCCATCCCCTGGTGGATGAAAATGGTTTGTGATCACATCATCACTAAGTTGCCAAACATCTTGATCATCTATATATGAAAAGAAACCTTCCAAAGGAAAGACTCCTACATTCCTTATCTGGAAGTTACTCTCGATGTCGTAGATGGGATCTCCATCAAAACTGAAAAGACCAATCACATCATCACTAAGCTTCCAAACATCTTGATCATCTATATATGAAAAGCAACCTTCCAAAGGAAAGACTCCTACATTCCTTATCTGGAAGTTACTCTCGATGTCATAGATGGGATCACCATCTAAACCGAAAAGACCAATATCCCATTCATGCTTTCAGACACATGAAATCATCAATATGATTTTCAATTGTATCCAAGGGATGCTCCATGAATTTGTCTGCATCATTGGAACTTATTACTTCTTCATCTTCTTCTGCAGGAGGAATGCAAGGCTGGACAGCTTCATCAAACAAGAGAATGGATTCTGATGTCTCATTCGGGTCCTCAACATGTTGCACTTCATCGAAATTCTTCCCTTTCTTCTTGCTAGCTTTCTTCATGGACATGTTCTTCAATCATCTCTTCATTACAAGGGGATTAATTCACGGTAAGGAGCGCTTCATCTTTTTTTTCTCCAAAGGATTAAAAAGGAAACTCTTCTTCTTCTCGTCATCATGGGCTTACCTTTTGGCGAGTGATGTCTCAACAAGATCCTGCACTTCCTTGGAGTCTTCCTCCTCTTCATGGACTTGTTCTTCACACGATAGTGTTAAATGTTCCCGAGAAGACTTTGTTGTTTCAAATGCCTCAGTAATATAACTAATGAAGGCTTCATCTGATCGATTTTTGATGGCCCGTTTGACAAAGAAAAGGTTGAAAAGACCTGTAAACGAAGTGATGCTATTGGGAAAAAAACTATTATTGAGAAAAAACCTTTTTCTTGGCTACAAAGATCTTATAAACAGCTTGATTAGTACATATTCATGAGTTAATTTCAAATGAAAAACATATTTGAGAAATTGTAGCAAATGAGCAATCGTCGAGGTGGGGTTTCCATAACATTGTGGGCAATCATATTTCTAGTCCTGAGAAATAAGATTTGGATACCCAGAGACATTTGTAATATCAATAAAAGGATATCTCTCATGAAAATCCCCCGGAACCATGATTCTATTATCTTAAAATACACCTTAATGTAGCTTTCAGATGAGCTCAAGCCTCATCGAAAGAGGGTATTTTCCTCAATGGAGTCGTTAGATAAACTTGTATGAAGTTCATCAAAAGTGAAAAGGGAACTTCCCTCAAATGGAGTCGCAAGCAAGCAAAGGGTAAAGTCTTTGGGATAGACTTTCCAAGTGTCGTTATGGGACCGAAAAGGATTCAAAATCCTCCTCGATAACGGTGCCAAATTTTTTATCACACAATTTGTAGATTGGGCAAAGCCCAACCCAACCAAAAAATGTGTGACACAACTTGGGATACCTATCATTGTCACCTCAATAGATATCCCCGTCGTTCTAGCAGATGAGCAATCGTCGAGGTGGGGTTTCCATAAAATTGTGGACAATCATCTTTCTAGTCCTGAGAAATAAGATTTGGATACCCAGAGACATTTGTAATATCAATAAAATGATATCTCTCATGAAAATCCCCCTGTAGCGATGATTCGATTATCTTAAAAGACTCCTTAATGTAGCTATCAGATGAGATCAAGCCTCATCAAAAGAGGGTATTTTCCTCGATGGAGTCACCAGATGAACTCGTATGAAGTTCATCAAAAGTGAAAAGGGAACTTTCGTCAAATGGAGTCATGAGCAAACAAAGGGTAAAGGCTTTGGGATAGGCTTGCCAAGTGTCGTTATAGGATCGAAAAGTATTCAAAATCCTCCTTGATAACTGTGCCAAAAATTTTCTCGCACAATTTGTAGATTGGGCAAAGCCCAACCCAACCAAAAAATGTGTGACACAACTTGGGACACCTATCATTGTCACCTCAATAGATATCCCCCTCGTTCTAGTGTTGGACAAGTCCAACACAAGGTAGGATTCTCGACTGACCCTAGGGGGCATTGTAAGGGGAGAAGCAAGGAGCTAGAAGAACAACCCTATATGTCAAGGTCTAAGATGGACTTGAGGCTTGAGGAGAGAATCTTTGGATTTGGTAAATGGTTTCCAAGGTTGTGTACTTGCAAAACAGTGTTAGACAAACCAAAACAACTCAATATATGATGATACAATCCCTAATACAAGTCGGGAATTAGCAAGAAACCTTGTTGTCCCAAAATTGCAGAAGTAAACAATGATATATCAGCAGTGACCAAGTTATAACAGCTTCAAATTAAACCATCAAAATCATGTATACGATATTGGATAACAATGCTTGCAATTAGTAGAAAATCTTCCAATGTTTAAACCAAGACTTTGATAGCAAAGGAAGGTTTGTCAAAGACTATTATCACCAAGTATTTGTGACAGCCCAATSGCTGTAGCAAACTTTTCCTACAGMAAAAAGTTCTAACCATTGAAATTARCAAGTAAACCACCCAATCGATAGCTTATTATCTATAGAACAAATATCACAGCTTACAAGTATTTTTCAGTGGTAGAAAAGTGAAAAAATAGTATGAGAGAGGAAGTTTGTTGCAACCCTAAGGGTTATAGTTTAATGTTTGTTACACCAACACAATCACGTATCCAATCAAGACGCCCTTGGAGCACAAGAGAGCTTAAGAGCATGTAAGATTTAAATCCAAACTTAAACAATTCAATATCTCAAATTTCATGGTTACCAATGCAACAATATACAATCTTGAATGCAATTAGTGCCTTGTCTATTGGGTTAATGGAGTCTCTTTCTTAGACAACAACCGAGGAAACAAGGAGAATAAAATGTTTCTTTGAGAATTAAACCCTTATAAAGCCAAAGAAGACACAAAACCTTGAAATCATCTAGCCTAGAAATCCAAGTTTAACTAGGTTTTGATAATCTTCTTGGGATGTAAACCCTCTTACTCCCTAGAGAAGATAAACCTTACCAAGGTCTTACTACAAGGGTGTAAACCCTCTTATTCCTTGTAGCAATCCTTAAGCCCTTTCAATGACAATGGAAGAAAATTCCTTGATGGAGGTTTTATCGCCTTATACTCCTCCTAGGGTTTGATAGTATAACTTTGAATTTAAGAGGAAAAACACAAAATTGCATAAATTCCTTACTGAATCCAAGAGATAGCATGCAAAACCCTTACTTATCAAAGAAATTCCAATGATTTTCCAAGAAGAAGCATCCAAGAGAAGCCGCTTGCCTTTATTCCACCAATAAACAAGTGTAGCATCCATAATGACAAGAAGGAAGAGAGATAGAATTGCCAAAGAGAGCTGAAATTTCAGTCCAAGAATAATTTACCAAATGATGAGTTATGATTTGTGGCAAATTACTTGCCTTGCATTTACAAGGAAAACCCAAGTCATGTTTGTCCACTTTACAATTAAATCCATAAATTTAGGCAAAAATCTAAGTTACAATGCTTAATTAGCAAATCGATTTGTTCGTTTTGCCCACATAGGCTACAAAATGACCAAAAATAACAAAATCATCCGACATTAGCCCATAAATCTCTTCTCCAAGGTGGAATATGTGAAGACAAGCCTTCCAAGGCCAAGATGTCATGCTAGAAGTGTGCCACATCATCCCAAAATCAAGCAATAGGGTGGGGCTTGAAGCTCACAACACCATGAAGTGCACCTAAAGGGTAAAACATCCCCTGAAAATATGACGTCGTTCCCCAAGAAGAGAACGTTTGGGCATAGGAGGGTGATGTCACCCCTTCTTCATGTCTTCGGGCCATGTCCAAGTTCTAGAGACTTCATCTCAAATGCAACGTTCATCTTTCAAGGCCTCCAATGAGTGGGGTGCAACATCCATTAAATGAGATTTCAAGCCCCTATGAAGGTCCTAGTGGCCTAGTCACCACAATGCATTCCCCCATCAAGCGGGACATTTTTATTCATTTTTCTTTTAAAATTCCTTTGCTCTTATGGAGAAGCATTTCATTGTTCTCAAGACCTTAGGGAAAGCATCTAAAAGCATTAGTTATCGCTTTTGACTTTTGCCAGCTTCTTCCCATCAAATGAGGTACATGCCCTTCTTGGGGTCAATGAACCCACAAACTCAAAAGATGAGGAAACAGAGGGGAAGAGGTGTGGAAAAAGGTAAGTATGAGCGAGAATGGTACGATGACCCTTCAATGTTACCCCCTAGTAGCATCCCTTTTCTCGAGGGAGACCCACTTACTAGGAGACCATGTCAACTGCAAGGTGAAATAAGGAAAAAGGTATAAATTCCAAGCAAACGTTCCATAATCAATAAAGGTCTTTTTGTGACATATTCAGATGCTTCAATTATTAAAGTGACACTTAACATGAGACCGGACTTGTTACCTCATGAAGCAAGACTTGTTGTCCTTTCTGGGCCTGGTTGGTGTGGTTGATGTTTTTATGTTATTGTCGATAAATGGTGATGTGTGATAGAGAGGAGGGGGTCTGTCTACTCCATGTGGGCTCAGTTGATCATCTGGCTCTTGGCATTCCATGTCCTCTATATGTGAGCCTCGAGACATCATCTCCTTAGTTACCCCAAGGTTGGGGGGGTTAACACTACTCAACACTAAACAATCTAAGACCTGTGACAATCCCCTTCGGAATCAACAACACCCTGTAATGCAGGTGTCCCAACTTTTTGTTCTATAGCTCACATAGGTTATCACTATCATGTACCAAATCCTGAACATGCTTTCTCTGCAACCTATATAAAGTTCCCTCTCTAACCCCAATGACCATTGTTGTGTCCGGGCTACCTTTCTCTGGACGTATGAATACTTTCCCTCTCTAAAAAGTAACGACAAAACCTCGATCCTCCATAGTTGAGGCTGAGAGCAAGTTTTTATTCAGTTCTAGTACGTAAAGCACATCCTAGGCATCAAATGAACCTCCTAACTCAAGTTGGAACAAGGTTGTTTCCTCTCCCTTCACTGCATACTTGGAATCATCACCAAGCTCCACATGAACCCTTGAGTTCCTCTCCATCAAACTGTTGAATAACTACCGTGCTTTTGCCATATGACAAAATGCAGCATTATCCAAGTACCATGCATTCCTGATAATCGTGCTAGTAGAAGGGCAAAAATCTAGTGAGAAATCCTTCTCAAAGTTCGTTGCAAACTCATCCAACTACGTTTATGTTGATGATGTTGTTTTTGTCTTTCCTCTTCCCGTCTTCTTCTCTGGACACTAATATCCCCGCCTTTTATGGATAACTAGGAGATCATGTCTCGAGGCCCACAGATCCTAGACATGGAGTACCGAGAGCAGGATTGACCTGAGCATGGCCCTGGAGGGCCCATCCTTTTCTTCTTCCATCAGATTTGTCTTATCAGCAACAACAGAATCCATCACCATCGACTTGGTCTTGTATCGGAAAAGGTTCTTGCTCCATGCGGTAATTGGTCCAGGTATCATGGTATGTGTCACTTTTGATCATTGAAACCTTTAGATATATGCATTTGATTCCTTTTATCTCTAACAACTGCTTGGATCTTACATTAGCCCACTTGACCATGTTTGGGGAGATTGACAGGGTGCCCTAGCAAGCCTGTGACCATAGGTCTTGGTTTACCACTAGGGGGATTTCTAAAAATCCATCGTCCACTCCCATCATAGCACCACTATTTCATCTTATCTCCCGCTCATTTATCCCATTCCCATTGTCCCGGTATTGGATTGACCTATTTCTAGGATTGCACCTTATTTTGTGGGAAGAAGGGGCTAAAGGCCCAGAAGGTAAAAGCAGCTGGTAAAAGACAAAAGCCTAAAAATGAAACCTCGAGATGCTTCGCCCAAGGATCCCTGAGAAGGCAATAAAAGGCCTCTCAGCAAGAAACCAGAGGGACCCGAAAAAAAACAAACAAGCCCTAGTTAGAGGATAGGGGGTCTCATCACGAGCCAGCCTATTAGGTTCATGGGTACCTAACAGTTTGACATTGCCACCATCTGGTTACCACGCCAAGGCAATGACCTTTGGTTGCATGGCCAAGGGAAAAGGGGTCTCATCACGAGCCAGCCTTCTCATCTCTGTGAAAGTACTTGTGGGTAACACTGTCAGCTCTGGTCACCATGCCAAGGCAGTGTCCCCTGGTGAGCCCTTGAACAAAAAGAACAAGAAGAAAAATAAAACAAATAAAAGAAAAGAATAAAGGCAAGAACGGGCTTGGAAAAATTGCATCCATGATAGGTACAGCTCGCCTTCTACAAAGGCACCCACAGATGACATCATGCGTCCCTGGCTCTCACTTCACCCACATGTATGGACATCCCCTAGCCACATCACCTCACTTACATGGCCTGGATGAAATCTTCCTGGAAACTTTCCTTTTCTTGTGGATACTAACCCGATAGGACGTCTTATCTTTTACTCCAATATTGTATTGCAGGTTTTTGTAATGTCTTTGAGCTATTGACTGATGTATCAGGGTTTTTATGCATATGTTTAATAATATTGATGATGAGATGTGATTAACATTGCTATGATCCCGGTGACTGATGAGCCCATGGAGGGCGTAGCT